>JZKD02S1884318.1:186566-234414 GCA_000966675.3 Picea glauca
TAGCCCACACTGGGTGAACCACGTAAATCTGTGTCTCTCTTGTATTGTGTGTCTTTTGTGTTTTTGTTTCTGCATTTGTTTTATTTTATTGCTCTGCGGTCCTGTTTTTCTAACACTTCTACCTCCGGTGAGACTTCATCTACTTTGTAGGTGTTACCAAAAGGGTTGGTAGTTAGGGTTTTGTTGGTGCATTGTTGAAGCATTGAACCCTAGGTCTGCCCCTATGCCAACAAATGGTTTCGTTGTCAAGACCTGAAATTGTAATTATTGGGAACTAAACAAAAGAAAGCTCTGTGTGTAGATCTGCTACTTTAGTGTGTAGTATTCTACTTGACTTGTGAAGATCTATGCTAAGAAGAGAAGTCTGATCTAAAGAAAAGAGGTAAGATCTTGAAGCTTTGTGCTCTGAGAAAGGTAAGATAAGTGAAAAATTGTGTTTCGAAAGAATGAATCTTGGTATGTTTGATAAATTTTGTCCTGGTCTAAAAACTAGGGTGCTACCAGAAGAAAGAAGATTTGATATGAATAGATCTGATAGAAATAAAAAAAGGTATGTTATCCCTATGCATAGAAAGAATGTTTGGACTAACAAATGGATGCAGGATCCTAGAAAGAATTTTTTGCAGGTTAGTTATTGTGATCCTAGTGCACAGTACATGAAAGGTTGGGGATCGTTTAAAAGAAAGAGAGGATTAACTATTTTCTATAGTTACAGAAGACCGAGACATTTTTCTAAGGAATGCCCTGGTAGAGGTCATAGTTGTCTTTGTTGTAAATCTATGGACCATGAAGTTTTGGATTTCCCTAGAATGATTGCAAAAGTTGAAAAGATGAATATGAGACAAGAAAACTATGAGACAAGCCAAGAAACTAAGGATATGATAGAACCCTAGAAAGAATCAGAGATTGTACTACTGCAGATGAAAGAAACCCTGAATGATCACAAAGATATCAACTTATCATAGGTATTAAAAGAGAAAGAGTACATAGAAACAAGAATAGGAGACTTCGACATAGACTGTGTCATGGATGAGGAAACACGGGTGAATATCATGATAGAAAGAACTTGGGAAATTTTGGGAAAGCCTGTTATGGTTCCTTCATTAGGAGGAATAGAATTATTTAGAAGAAAATTGATAACCCTATGTGGAAAACTTACCTAGACATCTATGAGTGCTCATGGAACTTCGACAAAAGAAGAATTTGAGATCGTTAAATTTGTTGAGCACCTCATTTTCTATATTTCTAGGAAAAACCTAGATTGAGAAAGATTAGATACGAAGGAAACAAGAAGAGGAGGATCTAGAACAGAAAAATAAATAACTAAGAGATTTCATGGCTAGGAGAATAGCACACTTATTTTAAGAACAAGAGAACCAGTCAAAGCTACTAAGGACCAAAGATATGGCTATCAAAGTTGAAAGGACACAGGAAGACTAGAGACACCTGTATGTACAAGAGAGTAGAGCACCTACCGCAAAAAGAGAAGAAGTATTATGCTTGAACCCTATGAAAGACCCTCCATAGTGCGAAGTTATCATGCCAAGAGGAAATAATAATGATAATGGAAAGACGAAACCAGTGATCCATATCACAATAAAGAAGGCCAGAAATCTTAGTAAGAAGAGAGAAAAGTTATAAAAATTGAAAGAATTTTCAGGGAAGACTTCACAGAAGGAAGGTTTCCAGAACTTGAACTCCTCTAGAATATTAGTACAACGAAGATGGCACTTCGATGTGGCAAAGAAATATGACCGTTGGAGGCATTATGACTGTTAGAATGATGCTCCAGAATGGTTAGAAACATAGTTATTTCCGGAACGTTCACCCTTGAACCGTTGGGACCACGCCATAACAGATGGAACTGCATTGATTGAGGCGTTCCTGCCCATTGGAAGAGTCTGTTACAAGAATATATATTTATCCCTTTGAGCATTGCACCGAGAACACTTTTTCCAATTATGATTATCTGAACCCATAAAGAACTAGTTGATTTCGCATAGTGATCATTGAGACCTCGCCATCCATTATGTTACATTGAGTATTGTTCGTCGACCTGAGATATCAAATCTCAAGTGTGCATGTCGGATGAAATTAGTGTAGTATAAAAATCCATCGAAGATATTCTAATATACCTCATGGCTGAGAAGGTGATGCATGCAGGCATCCAAGCCTCATCGACGAGAGGAGTGCAAGCATCCCCATCGAGTGCTCGTGGATTTGGACCATCCCAAGCTGCAATCGAGAAAAGAACCAAGCATCATGATGACTTGGCGAATGAGAAGTTAATCCCATCCATCATGCCCCACTACATCCCACCCCTGGTTGGTGTGGTGTGTCGTGATGGTGTCCCAAGGGACTTCGACTACACAGTCATCACTGCGTACCTCCCGAAGAGAATACAAGCAGACAAGCCACAGTTGGAGAGGATTCCAACCATGAAGATCAGTGACTATAACCTAGGATACCACAAGAGCTATGGAATTCTCTCTCCTTACAAATATTTTACCAAGACCAAGGGGAAGAAGTCTAAGATCATCCCCCAGTCATGGACTATGGACATCACAAGGTCCACTATCTTGAACATGATGAAGATACCACATTTTGGAAGGCATCAAGAGGTTAATGCGTGCATTAAAATCTTGTTTTCGTGCTTCCATGGAGGTTATCTATGGTTGTACAAGCGTATCACCGTCAATCCGGCATTGATCCATAGGATCACCAGATTGATCATGCAGGGACCAAATCCACAAGAATTTTATCCAGGGAAGGTTGCGGATTATGCTTTGGCGCAGAATATTAAAGACACTTATGGCGATGTTGAGAAGGGGAAGCGAGGCTACAAGGTAGCCTCCATCCAAAATGGAACAGTGTGCCTAGTCTTCCAGTTGATCACTGGTAATCTAGTAAGGAAGAACAGACCCACACAAGTCACGGGGTTCATTGTTGACCTCGCAGGAAAATGCGTGGAAGGATTACAAATGAACTGGGCAAGTTACCTTGTCAACTAGTTAGAACAAGACTTCCAAGAAGATCAGGCTCAGGAATATGAGTTTCATTTTAGCTGGTTTTTTATCCTCATCGCATTCATTGCTTGGGAGATGCTGGAAGGAGCGGCCTTCCTCGACATTGAGTCGTTCGAGCCACTAGCTACGAAGTTCACCACGCTCTAGTATTCAAGCAATATGGGGAACCAATGGCAGACGAACGTGGTGTTCCATACCTACTACCTGTAGTTAATGAGGGCTATTGAGTCTTTCCCTTGTATGACGTCGAACACCTTGCACAGGTTCAGACCAATTGTGAATTTCCGTGCAGATATGCATTTTATATATATCACTGCGCGCAGGGAGGAACATAAAGAAGAGATTTAGTCCTATTACAAGCTCACCGAGGAGGACATGGAGGAAATCACCAAGGAGTGGCCTGAAGAAATCCTAGTGTTAGTTAACCATGCAGAAATGTCCAACCCTGGCCTCATTGGAAGTTCGGTGGTTACTCGTGAAGAGTACGATGCACCTAGCATTAGCTGGAAGAAAAAGAAGGAAGATGTATAGAAAATATGCAGCACATCAGAAGAAACTGCATCAGATTCAACTATTAGAGGAGGAGATGATGAAGTGGACAAAGAAGAGAAAGAAGGGGAAGAATACAAGAAAAAGTAGGGTGAAGTAACACCTCCATAGAATCCCCCAAATAACACAAAGACATCTAGGAAAAGAAAGGTTTCCCCAACGAAACCTACATCGTGGAAGAAGTCCAAAGCTGGTAAGCCAAAGTTGCAGACTGTGCTCACTGTTGATGACTTCGACTTCATTATCACAGATGTATCAGACACCTCGAAAGATATTTTGTAGAGAAATGAATCCAAACAAGAATCCATGTATGAAAGAATTGATGTAGAACTGAGATGAGTACAGCAAGCCCTTCACTCCAGCCGCTTAGTGTCCACTGTGACCCCACCATCAGAAGAAATAGAGTTGGGAGATGAGCCTACCCAACTCTGTAGAATAGTTGATGTGACCGAAGATCACCTTCATTATGTGTAGGAAAAAAAATAACAGGCCACAGTGGCCCTGAAGCAAGCATAAGAGGAAGTCATAGAGAAACGTCTAGTTGCACAACAAGAAGAGGATGACCTCCAAATCAAGTTCGAAGAGGATAAAGTGCAGATCCAGAAAGAGAAATAACAATTGCTCATGGAGAAGGTTGGAGTTAAAGAAGCATTCAACAAAGCACTTTTCTCTAAGGCAGGCTTGGAACAAATAGAAGAAAACCTAGTGGAGAGTCAAATAGCGAAGCTTGATGCAACCATCTAGAAACTTCAACAGAGAGTAGCAGAATTGGAGTTACAAGCAGTACGAAGCACTCTGTAGGAAGTGTGAGATCAGTGAGAAGAAACTACCCAAAGCACAGTCTAGAGAATCAAGGCATTATCCATGGAATGTAAATATCTTAGCAGTTGAAGTGCATAGAATTATGAGCACCTTACTGAGGACCCTGAGCTAAAAACACTAGAGTCGCAACTCCAGGAAGCAAAGTAGAAATCAAAAACAGTACAAGCACAATTGAATCCCTTGTTAGTATTCAAGTGAATGAAAATATCCCAAGAACGTCACATGGCTCAGAAACAGGTTCATTCCATATAGAGAAAAGTCATGGAAGCGACTCAGAAGCTCTACCCAGTCCAAGATGCAACTTGCCTACTTTTTGAGGATATTGAAGGATGAGGAGTAGAAATAGAACAAGAAGTCACTGCAGTCAAACAACACTTGTAAGGACCTGTGACCAAGGTAGTTATTCAGGAATTCATTGAGCAAGAGGCCTTGGCAAAGCAGCAATTCGAAGAAGCTCGAGGCGTTTGAAGCAAATTTACCTAGATCAGAGTGACTCAGGACGAGTCACGGGTGAGTTTTGGGGGCGTGTTTTCCCTTGACCAAGTTTTGGAGAACCTTGGTCATGTTTGACCTCTTTTGGGACTTTGAATGATGGGTCGAAGGTGGAGCACAAGTCGAAGCAGAGATCGTAGGATCTCGACCCCTTTTTAGGGAAGTTTTGGGATTAGGGTTTATGTAACGAGTATGGGATGTTGGCCCTGTTTAGGCCCATTTTGTAATGTATAAATAGATATCTAGGTGATGTAATAAGCAAGTGTGATAGAGTAGACCTGATAGAATCAGCTTAGTGTGGAGCTAGAGGCTTTGTGCATATTATGTGTTAAGACTTGCAGAGCTAAGTGCAAATGATTGTAAGAAGCTTCTGTGCAGATTATGTAAGAAGACTTTGTGGTGTGACCTAACTTGGGGAAGGAGGATCTGGCGAGGTGCACACAGATCTCATGTCCTATAAGGAGTGGGGTTTTTGTGCTATGTTCTTGTAGAAGATTGAGAGAATATAATAAAGAAGAGAAGAGTTGATGGACGTAGCCCCACGCTGGGGTGAACCACATATATCATGTGTTATGGTTTCTTTGTGCATTATGGTTGTTATATTGTTCATATTATTTAAGATTAGTGTAGTAATGAATGTTTAGATTAATCTAGTATGATAGATTAAGTTCTTAGTGATGTGAATGAATGCTATATCTGATCTCTTTCCCTATGTTAAGTGCTTAGATGTGTTATATCTGGTTGAATACTGTGTTATTTTGTAAATAGGGTTTGGATCTATGATGTGAATAAGGGTTAAACACTGATGAATGCTAACTTCTAAGTGATTTTTTAGAGTGGTGTAATCACAGATCTGTGTCTTAGCTAGGTTGCAAACATTTGAGTCCTACAACCACCCCTTCCTCTACCTCGGGTGAGACTTCATATTCTTCATAGGTGTTGCTGAAAGGGCCAGTAGTTAGGGTTTTTTTGGTGCGTTGTTGAAGTGTTGAACCCCGGGTCTGCCCCTGTGCCAACAGTGGATTAAAGGGAAGTGGTTCAAGTTGATAAGTAATATCACCTATCTTTCCACAAATTTAAGAGAGCCCTATATTCAAGTTGTGGATTTGATCAATAGGTTGTATTGGGAAAAATATGCCCAACACTTTAAAATTTATTTGGTGCCCTTAATTCATGTTATTGTCAAAAAGGGATTACTTTTCCACTAGTTAGATATATTGTCACATAACTTGATGAAATATTTATCAAGAGTTAAGTTCTCTAAGCTTGATTCTCCCCCAAAATTGTATATGCCATCCTATCTTTTGGATGCCATCTATGCAAACAATGAGTTCAGAGGAATGGGTTGGTATTGGAGTCTTGTACAATCTCTAGTGCATTTATATTCTTAGGTTTTATGGAAGCACAAGTACATGAGGAATTTTACTCATATTTGTGATTATTTCTTTTCTCGTTTATATGAACTCTTTCATATAAACCAACACTTAGGTTGACTGATGAGACCATGACCCTATTGAGTGAAATAGGTGATTGGTATGTTGATGAGAATTGGACCTACATCAAACTATATGGGGAAACAAAGCCACCACATTTATTGCCTAAATTTTTTCTAGATAGTCTATTAATAAGACAAATTTCTTATCAAACAAGTTTTCATGGTTTTAATTCATCTTTGAGTAAATCTCATAAAAAATTATTTCTTGTATAACCCCTCTAGAAAGGAATGTATGACCTAAACAATTCTAATTTTGTTTAAATGGAAGCTAATTCCATACAAAAGTATAATTTTAGAGAGGGTGGATTTATAAGACATGACCCAAAATTAATAATGGAACAATATGCTAAGGATGTAGAGTTTGCATGGCCATATGCACATGAGGACTCGAAGGAGGAAATATCAATGTTAAGAGAAACATATTATAGAGAAGTGCAATAGAGAATATATTTGCTACAAAATATAGAATAAGAAAATAAGAAAAAAAAAACACAATTAGAAATGATGAAGAAAGCAAAGGAGGAAGATGCCAGAGAATCTTCTAGGAAGACTAAAGAGCTAGAAATTGTCAAGAAGTTGGAATAAGAAGCAAAGGAAAAGGATAAAACGGAAAACTTAGAATAAGATATTGAACATGCCAACTTAGGTTGAGAGAAAGAATAGTTAATGAGATTCCAACCAAAGAAAGAGTAGATGTAGAATCAAGATAAAAAAAAATGAAAAGAGAAATAAAGTTGAGGTAGATGCCAAAGCTAAGAGGATGAGGAAGAGGCAACAAGAAATATTTGAAAGTATACTTGTAGCCACCAGAGAAATACCAATTGAGGAAGTTTATACTTCTCAAATTTTTACAAAGTTGAGTGCATATATATTGATTACTAGTGGAGATATGCCAACACCCATTCCTATGGATGTGGCTAACATGGAGAATTTCACATATGATAAGAAGACCAAACAAATAGTAAGGTAGTCACTCAAGAGAAGAAATATCTTTGTAGACAAGGAAATAGTACTAACTTTGGAAGTTGTTGTATACAATGTTAAATACATTTGTTTGGAATCCATAGCTTCTACATGGATAGCCTTCAATGAATCCACTATAATATGTGCAGTTGGACTTACAGTGAATAAAATGAAAGAGCAATAGGAAAGGATAGATAAGTTGGAGAATGAGGTGGATTGTTATTAGACAAATCAATGTAATCCTAATATTTTTATTAATTATTCTTATTCAAGATAAGTTGTATGTCACATAGAGGAAATTTTATCAAAAGGTGTAGATATTTCATAAACAAATGGATGCCTTGATGGATCTCCAGAAGAACATTTTGGCATGGAATATCACGCAAGAAAAATCACAATTATAATTTGATTATGTTATGAGGTGACAGAATAATGTAAAAATATTTTCTCCAGGAGTACAAGATTATTGGCATCGGTTGTATCTAGACTATTGGTAAGATTTGGCTCACAAATCCCAAGAGAACATGCAATTTGAAATAGACGGTCATATATAAGTTGTGTCTTAATGCAATTTACCTTATTTTGGTTTCATTAATGATTTCTCTTAGCAAGATCAAGTGAGGAAGGAATTGGAAGACACCATTCTACATGAGAGACATAGTCTTAGGTCCATTTCTATAGTCATTACCAATCAATTGAGAGACTACATGGAGGTTCCATAGAAATTTATCACAATGTTGAATGCCACTTTCTCTAAAGTGGAGAAGTACATTGAGGAATTGAAGAGGAATCTCACCCTACTTGGAGTTTCACTTGATTAGCATTGATTTCCTCAAATTGAGTATGTCAATGACACCTTCAAGGTTTGGAAATCCTACAATGAGAAAGAGAATACCATAACATAGACATCGAATAGTCATGTGGGAAGCGCAAATGTTGAGAAATGAAGCATTTTGTTTTCCTTTTCTTTTCACTTTTGTATAAATATGATGAGAATGATGTAGAAAGGGATTTCTGGGACTTAATAGTAGGAAATGGTTTCCATGTTTAACATTATAAGCTTGTTGGCCATCCTTTTGAGGAAATTGATTCTAGTGTATGTGTTATATATTATACTATTCTTGCTTTCATATATTATAGAAATATTGTGAGATTTGATTTATGAGATATAGACTTATCTATGTTTTTTTTTTTATATTGTATCTTACATATTCTTTGAAATGGTGCCATTAAATGGATGTGAGATTATAGTTTTTTTGTTTTAATGATAAGATAACTTTGTTTTCCATTGAACTATCTAAAATTTGTGTATGTATAATTTAGTAAGCTACTTTGTGATTATCATTGCACTCATTTCATTTGATCTCACATATGTGGCTTTTTTATTTCTCTTGGATAGGAACTTTAGCTTAGAATTGCATTTTCATATTACATATTTAGGTTTATAATTAAATTTTATTATTTTTTTTCATTTCATCAATCATTAACATTAGCCAAACTAGAATCTGGAGATTCCCCTATTCAAAATGGAGCAAATTCTAGTTGGGACTTTTACTTGGGGTGAATTACTATAGTTGATGATGGGATTCACCCACATCAACACATTGATTTATTCATAAAATTAAAAAAAATAGCATGAGATCAAATATATTATCAAGTTTGTTGTAGATTACAGAAAATTGATAGAAGATAAGTGACTCTTTATCATGCACATTTTTCTGTAGGTTTTTATCTCTCCTTCACTTTTATCCTCATCTCAATGGTTGTCCCAAACCACTATGCTTGGTGTTTTTTTAATTTTTTTTATGTACCAACTAGCATAAGAAACACTTGTATAGTATGTATCCCTTCATCGTAAACCTCTCAGATTTTACCCCTTGTCAAACAAAAACTTTCAAATTTTTCATGTATCTCTCCAAGAGGAACATCCAACGACATGAGAATACCCTAGATAATTCATCCTCATTACCTAGGTGAATTAGGAGATGGCATTGTGAGTCCATGAAACTCATGGGAAGTTCCTTCTCAAACATAGAAATAAACTCAACTATCTCTCAATGCCACTATAGAATGCTAACCATATGAATCTCCTTTGATGTAATCAATACACAAATTTAGATAATTTGGATATGGCATGTCGGATGTGTTGGAATATTGAGAGAGGGGGGGTGCATTAGTATGATCACTTATTACCACTTTTAACAACAATATGTATTCTTCAACTTTATCATAAATTTATCATTAGCATTCAATATATCATCAATAGTATAAATCAACAATGCATAATAAAAAACCACGGGAACACAGTACACTATAATTTACATGGAAAATCAAATGGGAGAAAATCAAGGAATACTTTTCTTATATATCAAAGAATACATTCATTGGAAGCACCAAATTCCCAATTCTCCAGCTACAACTGGAAGGAGGCTCCAACCCCCTATTTACAGGCTCCAACATGAATGAAGCTACAATTCCATGAGTTCTCTAGCTACAACTAAATGGAGGCTCCAACCTTAAGGAAGCTCCAACTCCCTTAGTTCTTCGAAACCAACTGGAAGAAGGATGCAACCCCCTTTCCTTGCCTCATCATGTCACCCTGAAATATAAGTGTAGACCAAACTGTCACTACCATTGATATTGTCATTGTCTTTGATAATCAACCTGTAATCACCTTTCATTGTCACACCAACTTCTAACTGATCATAAACTATGCAACAACTGTGCATCAACCTGTAACATGTCACTATCCATGTCATTATATATGTCATTGTTATATCAACTAGATCCAATCATATAGACCATATCAATCATATTCTTAACATCAAGTATCCAAACCATGTACCAAAATATACCTCAAGAATGCATCATAACAACCAAGATCATATACCAAGTATATGCCTCAAATATATTCCAATATCACAAAGATGTGCCTCTAATAATGAACCATAACAACCATATACAAAGTACCAAGGATATGTCTCAAGCATGTATCAATAACACAAAAACATGGACCTCAACCATATGCAACCATAAACCAAAAAGGGGCTCCAATACATGCCTTAAGCATGTGCCATACCATCCATGATACAATTTTCAACCAAACATATAAAATACATACCTTTACTCATGAAGAAGACATGGTGCATATAATATCATATCAACAAACCAACCTGGTGTGTATCATATTCAACAAACAAGAGATATCATCTTCTTCAAACCCTTTTCCACATATCCGTAACTTGCTTCTCTACTACTCGTGGATATCCATGCTTTTATCTACTACAGCTTGCAGATTTTTGCACCTTGTTGAACTGCAACCTAGGGATAACCTCAAAAACTAGGGTTATCACTTTTTCTGCAACTCCAAGACTTTCTCCTTCGACCTTCCTTTGAAACCTCATACTTTCTACCTCATATTCAACCTCAGATTCACCAATAGACCAAAATTTCTTCACAAGATAGATAATCAATAGAGTTGCATGTGAATTGTACTTATGAGAGACTCCTTGAGGGGTATTTATAATTTTTCTAAGTAACCTCTTTCCTTACTTTATGGATTTCTTGTTACAACCACTTAACCCTTTCATTAATTGACTTGTAACCAACTAGAGGCTTCTTAACCATTCTTTGGGGCTTCCAACTTCACAATGCCATAAATCCTCAACTGTGACAAACCACGTGGAGTGCCACCTATCACTGAAAATGGCATGATGAGGAATATACATCCATGAATGTGTTACTTGCATTTATATTGTCCTTCGTGACCTTTTTCCTTGATCAACTTGAGGTTCCATAACCATACCTTTAGGGATACCAGAATTCTTCAAGGGTTGACATCAATGACAGCCAATATTTCAACAATCTCCCCCTTTGGCATTGATGGAAACACTAAAGGCATGGTAACACTCATTATCCTACTCATGATCCCCCTGTGACCATCGCTCCCCCTGTCTCCATGCATATGTTCTTGCTCTTTGTTTCCATGCCTTGTTATTTCTCTCCCCTTTGACATCAATGGAAAAGGGTAATTATCCTTGGGGTTGCTCCCCCTATCTGTAAGCCTCTTCTTTCTCTTCATGGTGCTTCCTCATGTATAAATATGATGTATATGAAAAGAATTCAAAATATTATTTACATGTATTATTCATGCCTTCTACTTATCTCCCCATGTCTTACTATACCTGATGTTGTGTGGATCACTTTGGAGCAGAAAATACTCCAAGTTTTGTCGAAGATACTCAAATATCTCCCTCAGAAGTGCTTCGGTGAAGATATATGTAATCTACTCTTTTGTCCCAATGTACTCTAGCTTGATGTTGTTCTCTGTAACTTGTTCCCATAGAAATTGAAACTTGATCTGAATGTGTTTTGTCTTTGAATGAATTATTGGATTCTTAGATATACTTATAGCACTAGTGTTATCACAGAGTATCATAATAAGCTCGTCATATTCCACCTATGTATATTGCAATGTTTTCTTCATCTAGAGAACCTGGGTGAAACATGTTGCCTCAATATACTATGCTTTTGTTGTGGACAAAGATATTGATGTTTCATGTTCAACCCCGATACCAGACAATCACCTACATAGAAAGTTTCTCCAATTGTACTTCTTATGTCATCACATAGAGTAAGTTGTCAATCATGAATATATAGAGTCTCTGATCTACATCCTTAGATTTATCATCCTTTCTCAACTTGCAACTAGTCTGCATAGGAGTGCTTACGGGTTTGAAGTATTTCATTCTAAACTTCTTGAGCATCTCTCTGATGTACTTAGTTTGGGAGATGAAAATACCTTTATCACGTTGACATATCTGTAATACCAAAAATGAAAGTCAACTCATCGAGAAAAGACATTTTGAACTCATTATGCATGTCTTTGGAAAACTTCTAACTCATCCTATCATAATCACTCCCAAAGATAATCTCATCTACATAAACTTAAATTATCAATATATCATCTCAATCCACTTTTATGTAGAGATTATTGTCTACATTTCCCTTCCTAAATCATTGTTGTTGTAGATACTTGTCCAATATTTAATATCATGCTCTGGGGGCATTCTTGAGTCCATACAATGCTTTGTTTAATCTGCAAACATAGTCTTCCTTTTCTGATAGTAGAATCCCTTCATGTTGTTTGATGTAGACTTCTTCTTCTAATTCTCCATTTAGAAAGGATGTTTTTACATCCATATGATACACCTTTATTCTTTTGGAACATGCATAGGCTAAGATCAATATGATTGCTTCCATCCTGGCAACTGGATCCAAGGTATCTTCAAAATATATACCTTCAATCTGAGTATATCATTTGCATACTAACCTTGCTTTGTTTTGGTTACATGTCCATCATCATTCAGTTTGTTTCTGAAGACCCACTTTGTACCAATCACTTTCTTGTTCTTCAGCCTTGGAACTAGTTCCCATGTGTCATTATTTTCTATTTGATCCAATTCTCCATCCATATCCTTGATCCAGTGTTCATCATTGTTGGATTCTTCAAAACCGCTTGGTTCAACTGCAGATAGCGGCGCTAGATGCCTTTCTTCCAGTGAACATATTTTTCTTTGGGTTTCAACTTCTGCATCTTTATTCCCAATAATATGTTCTAGTGGATGATTTTTCCACACTCATCGGCTAGGTGTCTTGGGAGGTATCTTATGCTCATATTCCTCTTGATCTACTTATGGTTTCTCTTCTTCTTCTTCTTCTGCTTCTTCTTTTAGATCTTCTTCGCCATCCTGCTCTTCTGAATCTTTGTTTTCTTATTTGGTATTTTGTCCATTTGTTTCATCAATCGTTACATTGATGCTTTCCACTATTTTGTTGAGTCTTGTACTAAAGAATTTATATGCTTTTCTTTTGCTTTAGTACCCAACTAGTATGCCCTTATCAACTCAAGAGTCAAATTTTCCAATTGTTCCATCTTCTCTTTTGATATAGAATTTGCTTCCAAACACTCTGAAATTATTGACATTTGTCAATCTTCCTTTCCATAAATCGTAGGGATTCTTATCACTATTACTTTTGAGAATTCCTTTGTTCAGGTTATGAACTATTGTATGTACTAAGTTTTCCCAAAATATGTCACCCAACTTGGAATCTATCAACATAGTTCTGGCCATTTCTTGTATTGTTTTGTTCTTCATTTCGACAACTCCATTCTACTAAGGTGTCTTGGTTGTTGAGCATTGTCTTTTTAGTCCATGTTCGCCACAAAAATCCATGAATTCCTTTGATTTTAACTCTCCTACATTGTCTGATCTCAAACACTTTATTTTCAAATCCATCTCTTTGTATATATTGAAGTGTTCAAATGCCTCTGAATTCTTCCTGAGAAAGTAAATTGCAACCATTCTTGTGTAATAATCAACCAGTAGCATAAAGTATTGTTCTCCATTTAATCCCTATGTTCTTGTCAGTCCACATAGGTCAGTGTGTATAATCTCCAATGGTTTTGTTGTGGAATACTTTTTTGATTTGAACTTGGTTCTAGTTTGTTTTCCTTGTATACAATATTCACAGAGAGTATTTGTTGGCTTTGAAATCTCAAGCATTTATTTCAATGCTTCCTTTCTGATGATTTTGACAAGGTTATCAAATTTCATGTGACCCATTCTTTTGTGCCAAAGCCAACTTTCATTTTCCTTTCCTAAGAAACATATTTCCTTTCCAATTTCATTCGGGACATATATGTTGTTTGGGGTTCTTATAGCTATAGCCACCAACTTTCCTAATCCTTTTTTCCTTATCTCACATTTTTCTAATTCAAACAAATTTTTTTGTCCTTGATCACACATTTGACTTACACTTAGTAGATTGTGCTTCATATCTTCAACAAGTAGAAAATGTTTTGCTTTAGCATATTTTCTTCCAAGCTTGATTATGCCTCTACCTATGATTTTGGTTGAGTTATCATTGTCAAATGAAATTTATTCATCGTGTTCCTTCTTCAAGGTTAGAAACTTGTTCTTGTAACCTGTCATATGCTTCGAACAATCGTTGTCAGCATACCACCCACTTTTATTGTATTGCACTTGTAGAGAAAGCGAGCATTCTTCAATGTTGAATTGATCCTACTTCATTCTCCATATCATTTGTGGTTCATGTTTATAACTATTGATATTCTTCTTTGGTTCCCTTGGAGGAACAATCAGTCTACAATATTTTTCCATGTGTCCAAATTGTTGCACTTGTATCACTGTAATTCATTAATTGGTGAACCAAAATTGTTGTGATTTATGTTTTGTGCTTCATGTGACTTTTTGGGATAACTGTTGTTCAAATATCCTTCATAGTTTCTTCTATTCTTGGTATAGGATCTACAGTTTTCATCTTTGTGTCCAAAATTGTTACAAGAATAACATAAACCAAGAAAAATAGTTTTATACCTAGATGTAGGGGATCTTCTGAATGGTTTTTCTCTTTTGAAGTATTCTTTTTCTTGAGATGTTGTTGACTACTGATTCTATATTCTGAATATTCTAGGTGGTCAAGTTACTCTATGATTTTCTTTTTAAGTCTTCTTGTACTCTTCTTTCTTGATAGTACCTCTAATGATTTCTGCATAATTACTTTGTTTTGCTTCATGTTTTGTCATCTCAGAGCTCGAACCTTTCTTAGTCTACATCTGATTGTATCATATCCCATACTTTTCATAGTATGGCCTTTGACTGTTGATGATCTCATCCAATATTTTGGTGTTATTATGTTGCATATATTTCGTCTGAACATCTTTTCTTAGAGTGGCTATTTATGCTACCAAGCTTTCAATCATCTTCTCCTTTTCTTCTAACTGACTTCTGAGTGTTTCTTCAATCCTTTTGTCTTCTTCTACCTAGATTTTTAACTTCATGATTATCTACTTGACATCTTCTGAGTTGGAATTCTGAGATTCTTCTTTCATCTTTAATTTTTCCTTGAGTAAATTTTTTTTCTTTATTTCCTTAGTTCTTCAAAGGAACTGATTAATTCTAATTTGAGGTAGACTTCGCCTTCTTCTTCAAAATATTCTTCTGCTACCATGAAGAGTACTCTTTCTGAATCATTTCCTTTATCATCATCCTCTTCTGATGAGGAGTTGTCTTCTTTTGAGTAGAAACTTTTCTTGAAGAAATTATTTTTGTTTCTTCTCTTATCTCCTTTTTTATTTTTAACTTTCTTCTTAGGATCTTCTTCTTCCTCACTACCTTTATTCTTAGAATAAGGAAATTTAGAAGAAAAATGACCAATACCATCACAATTGAAAATTTCAATGGAAGCACACCTTTGTACTTGTTGATTCCTCTTTTCAACTTTCTAACGAAGTTTTCCACTTCCTCATCTTCCTCTGAATCATCATTGCAACTATAATTTGGTTTTGACTTTTGCTTTTCCTTCTTCTTTTTCTTCTTCGATGCCTTGAATGTTGCTTCCTTCATGACTGGGTTCTCTTTTTCTATCATAATTTCATAAGCTGTGAATATTCCATGTAGCTCATCCATGCTCAAATTGTCAAGATATATTCTTTCTTCCAGGGCTGATATCTTAGGATCAAATCTCATAGGGAGAGATCTTACAACCTTTTAAATGACCATTGATTCATCAAATTCTTCTCCCGGACCTTTAATAATGTTCATTATTTCATCAACTTGCAAAAAGTAGCCTGCAATGTCTTCATCTTCCTTCATCTTCAATTTCTCAAACTTAGCTCTAAGGATTTTAAGCTTCACTCCTTTGACTTTGGCATCTCCTTCGTAAATATTTTGAAGTTTATCCCAAGGATCCTTTGCAGTGTTGTAATGCATAACCTTGAAAAATATTGAATCATCTATACTACTCAGACTAGTTCCTTTAGCCTTTGAATTGTTTTCGCTGAGTTTATTTCCATATTTGTAATTTGGGGGAGTGGTTGGTGTTGTATAGCCATCTACTACTGACTTCCAAACATCAAATCCATGTGCCTGTAAAAAAGGTTTCATCCTTATATTCCAGAAGGAATAATTTTGACCGTCAAACCTTGGTGCTCCAATCTTAGTGTATTCCATGATCTCCTTCCAGTGGTTAAACTGTTTCTTGAAGGACCTGCTCTGATTCCAATTGTTGGAATACTAAGAGGGGGGGTGAGTTAGTATGAGCACTTATTACCACTTTAAACAACAATATGTATTCTTCAACTTTATCAGTAGTTTTTCATTAGCATTCAATATATCATCAGTAGTATAAATAAATAGTGCATAATAAAAAACCACGAGAACACAATACACTAAAATTTACGTGGAAACCCAAATGGGAGAAAACCATGGAATTTTTTTCTTATATATCAAATAATACATTCAATGGAAACACCAACTTCACAATTCTCCTACTACAACTAGAAGGAGGCTCCAACCCCTTATTTATAGGGTCCAACTTGAAGGAAGCTACAACTCCCTGAGTTCTCCAACTACAATTGGAAGGAGGCTCCAACCCCCTATTTACAGGCTCCAACCTAAAGGAAGCTCCAAGTCCCTGAGTTCTCTGGCACCAACTATAAGGAGGATATAACCCCCTTTCATTTCCATGTCCTACCTCCCTGAAATATAATTGTATACCAAACTTTCACTACCACCGATATTGTCACTACCTCAGATAATCAACCTATAATCACCCTATCATCCAACCTGTCACTGTCACATCAACCTGTAACTGATCATAAAATATGCATCAATTGTGTATCAACCTGTAACCTGTAACTATCCATGTCATTGTATCTGTCACTATTATATCAACTAGATCCACTCATATAGACCATATCAAGCCAATGCTCAACATCAAGTATCCAAACTATGTACCAAAATATCCCTCAAGCATGCATCATAACAACCAAGATCATATACCAAGTATATTCCTCAAATATACGTCGATAACACAAAGTTGTGCCTCTAACAATGAACCATAACAACCATATACAATGTACCAAGGATATGTCTCAAGCATGTATCAATAACATCAAAACATGGACCTCAACCATATGCAACCATATACCAAAAAGGGGCTCCAAGACATGCCTTAAGCATGTGTCATACTATCCATGAAACAATATTCAACCAAACATATAAAATACATACCTTTACTCATGAAGAAGACCTGGTGCATATAATATCATATCAACAAACCAACATGGTGTGTATCATATTCAACAAACAATAGATGTCATCTTCTTTAAACCCTTTTCCACATATATGTGACTTTCTCCTCCACTACCCGCGGATATCTACACTTTTATATACTATGGCCTACGATGTTTGTGCCCTGTTGAACTATAACCTATGGATAACCTCAGAAACTAGGGTTATCACTTTTTTTGCAACTCCAAGACTTTTGCCTTTGACCTTCCTTTGCAGCCTCAAACTTGCTACCTCAAATTCGCCAATAGACCAAAATTTCTTCACAATATATATAATCAATAGATTTGTGTGTGAATTTTACTTATGAGAAACTCCTTGAGGGGTATTTATACTTTTTATAAGTAACCTATTTCCTTACTTTAGAGGTTTCTTGTTACAACCACTTAACCCTTTCATTAATTGACTTGTAACCAACTAGGGGATTCTTAACCATTATTTTGGGTTTCCAACTTCACAAAGACATAACCCCTCAACCAAGAGGAACCATGTGGTGTGCCACCTATCACCAGAAACAGCATGATGAGGAATATCAATACATTAGTGTGTTACCTGCATTTACACTATCCTTCGTGACATTTTTCCTTGATCAACTTGGGGTTCCATAACCATACCTTTGGGGCTACCAAACTTGTTCAAGGTTTGACATCAATGACAACCAATATTTCAACAGCCTATCCAAGAGGAAGCTATGGTTCACACAACCATGCATGAGCAAAATATAATGACACTACAGAATAAACACATGCAAAATTAATCATGATAAAATTGTGAGTGCATAGCATATAACCTAAACTGCATAAGAATAAGCATGTAATGGTGATACATAGTCTTAGAAGGTTCATATGGTCATGTGATTTAAACCTTGAAAATATTTTTTCTATGGTGGAGTAGGATCACATAATCAACTCATTTAAGGAAGGTGACTTCACACCTAATATAGCATCCTTCACTAGAGAAAAATCAAATTTCTTCAAAATCCATGGGACAACACCTTCTTTAAAATACCAAGATGGACTGGTCTCTCCTCTACTTTCTTTGCTTGGCTTATGTTTCTTTTTATTATTTTAAGAAACAATATCTCTCCTAACACCTAATGTGTCAATGTGTTTCAATGATATGTGCCTCCATAAAGAAGATGAAACATTTTTTTAATATATGCATGGGATCTAGTAAGTGGGTAATATTAATATTCTTCTAATATGGAAGCTCATAAAATGTCGATTTCCTTTTCATCCCAATGGGAATTTTCTCAACATAGGTGTCAAAAATTCTAGGATTATCGAACATAGGTTCCCCATTTGAACCAAACAATTACACAAATTCCTTCTCCTTCTCTATTACATACACCCTAAGCTAGTCTATCAATGTCATTATTTTACGTCTATGGGTTCTCTCTGGTTTACCATTGAAAGTATATGATACCCTTATATAAGGGTGGCCTTCTTGGAGGAATGCCCTTGAGAAGTTGTACACCATATTTCATAGGGGGTCGTACAACCTAACCTTTATAGAAATACCACAACAATTATATCCATGATACCTTTTTGTTATAAGACCTACAATGTTATTGTATATGAAATGTGTTAGTGCCAAAGAAGATAGTTGCACCAAATTAAGTATGCCAAATAATGTTATGGATATAAAAAAATCAATCAAGATGCTTACCAGAGAAAATTCCTAGTCCTAGATAATCAGATGTGTTGTACACATATATGCCATAAAAATTAAAAGAGCTCTCCATTGGGCTAGGCCTTGATACATAATATACATGTATCCCTTCCCATAATTTCTTCATTTCATCGATCAATGGTTGAAGTTAGGCATCCATTATATTCACTTGTATTCTACTAGGAATTATAAGAGCCAACATAAGATGTTCTCTCTTCAAAGACAACCATGGGGGGATATTGTTGTTGATCACTACCAATGGACAAGCATAATAGTTTATGTTTTAGAGGGAATATGGGTTAACTCCATCCATGGTTATGCTCAATCAATGGCTCCATACCTCATCCTTGAATTAATTAGGTTATGTATCATTTATATGTGTCATGGCTATTGTATCCACTAGAATTCATATAACTCCTATGTCACTTTTGTGTGAGGCATGCCACCCATCCAACATGCCTAATTATTTGCAATGGATTATCCTTTGAATCCTTGGGATTATAAGCATGTGCCTAAATATTTTATGAGGAGGACCATGTCTCGTACCCTTTTTTTTAATTTCTACTACCTATTGCCCACATTTTGGGCATATCTCTTTGTGTGCATAATATGATCATTCGGATAAGTGTGATATGATATGTACTCAACACCCGACCTTTTCAGTAGTTTCTTTGCCTCTCCATAGCTACTGTGGAGAAAATTATCACTAAGAAGTATCTTATCTTTGAATAACCTACAATTAGTGGGCAATATAAATGTGCATTATCATTAAGCATGCATAAAATCCTTTTTCATTATTAATTGTGTGAAATTATTCATTAAAATATAGGGGATTTAATGGTTAGATACCTCAATAGTTCCAAGAAACATACATCTAGCATACCATACATTGCTTTCAAGTGGTACAATAACATTGTTGTCTCTAGTTGGGTAGACCTTGACCCATTTCCAAAGAGAGGGGTGGTGGAAGAATATTTCAAGCTTTTAAAGAAGGTATGGTGTAATGTCCCCAGCCTCCAAACTGAGCCACGCCACAAAAAAAAAATCTTTGATACCATTTATGAATTACCATGCCCTGCATATGCAATGAATATTTTATCCTAACAGCATACAATGCATGTAAGAATATATAAAAATATACCACAATATAGTTAACAAGAATTAACCATTAAAAAAACATCATAACACATAAAAGAATACTTATCTTTTATTTAAAATCAATAAATGGTTGCATACCTTAGATGTTCCTCCTAGTCGTAGACTCTAATTTTCATGCTCTGTCAACAGCAGGTCACCCCCAAGCCAGGGCTATGATTCCACCAAGGAAAAGGCTACCTAAGATAAAATACGTTATGACAGACAACACAATAAAGGACATGCCTAGATGCCAACTCCAGCAACAGTTCATATCTCACAGCCTCTCATTCTACACATCATGTCCCACCCCAGGAAGTGTACCCCTTCTCTGCTCAACAGTCCTTTAGTTTTCCAACTTCCCTTCCAAGGTTTCAGCAATAGGTTAGCCAAGAAGTCTTAGATATCTATGGCACTTGGAACACAAGGCTACTCTGAGAGTTACAACACCATTAGGCTGACACACAGGGAAACCTATTCCTAGCAATTCTCTCACCCAAGAGAATGCTCCACATGTCTGATAACCTACTTATTCAGCCCAAACCACTAAGGATTTACTAGGTAATAGCCAGCTTCACATCTCCCACTCTCTAGGTAATGGTACAGATGATGGATGGAATGAATGAGCGAATTATTAGAAAGAATGGGAATTACACTAAATTACCAACATTATATATGCATGTGCCCTTTTTTACACTTGGAACTCAAGGAATTGTTGTATCACCCACTTAGTAATTCGTTCCTCCACGTATGAACTTAGGATAAAATTATATCACATGACGAATTAAACCCCCTTGACTTAGACTCTTTTCCTCTCAATTCCTAGCCCCCATTCCCTCTCATGGAGTCCTAGCCCCCCATATTATTTTTCTTGGCTTGGTATACATTAGTGATGTATTTTATTAAAATAATCGAGTGTGATTACATATTACATTTGTTAGGATCGTTGGCCTTTCAGCTCATAGGCTCCTTAACCTAAATCACACATACACTCTGGCCTCAAAACATGTATATACAAAGGCACTATGGCCCAAAAATCCTAGCTCACCGGCCTATAAAACATATGTACATTTACAACTTGGGGTTTAGCCAGGGGTATTAAATTCCCCTCCCCCTTATGTATGTAATTTCCTCAATGCATTATATACACATGTATAAACAAAATTATTCAAAAAACTCCAAAAATGTGTGGGTACTCTTTCTGCATGGAATCCTTGTGCTCCCATGTTGCATCTTTAGGATCGTAATAGGTCCATTGGACCTTTACCAATCATATTGTTCAATTCCGGAGAAGCTTGAATTTCCTAACCAATATGCACACCAACTAAACTCGGAAGTCATCTTCTTTCTCCACCTAGATCACTAATCCAGGTGGATATTGGTGGCCACCCACTTATTCCAATTGGCTCTTCTAGACAGTTTTTAGTTCAACACGTTCTTTTGTACTTCTTTGTAATTGTGGGTTCTAAACTTATGGGGTTTTCTGAATCCCTACACATATTCCAGGTGGATAGTAGTGGCCTCCCACCTAATCCAACTGGATTTTTTCTCTGTTTTCATGTCAGAACATATTTATGTACTTCTAGGGCCGTTTTGGGGCCCTAAACAGTGTTTTTTGGCTTGCCACAGTGAAACTATAGACAAAGTCAAAGTTTGATGGCATAATGTTTATTTCTCAAAAAGACCTTTTGAATGGGCTATCACGTGCCTAAAACAAAGGTTGTATGCAAAAGTTACAACCTCAAGAAGTTGAGGTACCAATTTACCCATCGGGACCCACATGACTTTTGGCATTTCACCTCCTAGGGTTAGGTTTTTGGATGTCTATGGTTTTGGCATTCATGATTAATGTTAAAAAATGCCTTTGGAGTCTCATTTTAGATGGATTCACATAGTAGCCACATCTATTGTCAGAGATATCTACCACGTACCACCATTCGATCAAGTTGTTTCAGTTTTACAGTTTCAGCCTATTTCATTTATTCAATAGAAGATATTTTTCATTGGATATTTGTTTTGTTCTCCATATCTCTTTGTTTAATGTATTCAGTATGTTAATCAGTTCATTCCACTCCTAAATATGGACTAGTGGTATCAGAGCAGCCTGCTCTTCATTTATTTTTATTCGTGCATGTCCCCAACAAGATCTAGGTACAAGAAGTTGGGACTCAAACTAATCAAGCCTTTGCAAGATCGGTCTGTCAAGCCCAACAACAACTCGTGGGGGGCGAAACTAAAGATGATGGAGCAGGATATCCTTTTAAAATGTTGCTCGAGGAATCCCTTTTGTGAAAAAGGAACGAAATGATGGACAACTTTGCACAGATCCTTCAGTGGTTGCCCACAGGAGAAGCATCTTCATCAAGCGGCCATGCAACCCCCTTCAAGGTACAAGTAAATTTTTATATTCCATTATTTGAAGGACTGATATATGTGGATGTTGTAGGTAAATGGTTGAATATGCTTGAGGGGTATTTTTCAGTCCACAATTTTTCTGATAGGGAAAAGATTACTTTTTCACTCCTCAAGGTCATAGAGGAATCTAAAATATTTGCGGTCACCCCTACATGGGATTCCTTTCAGGATACTATTAAAGAATAATACAACCTTGTTGGAAGCTACGAGGACCAATACACCATATGGAACACCCTACGTCAGGAAAGAGACTAGACGGTACCAGATTTCACCAATATTTTCCATACCCCATGCACCAAATCGGGTATCAAATACTTTGAGAGACATCTAGTGTTGAAATACCATGGTTGTTTGCATAGATAAATTCAAACATAAATGGATTTTTTGGACATCACCTCATTGGGTATGGCTTATAGATATGATGTCAAGATCGAGCAGAAATTTAAGCAGAAGAGGCAAGAGTTTGGATCTGCAAACTCCTCACAGCTAAAGCAGGGCATAGGCGGCCCCAACCCACACAACAAGGGATAGAGTAAATATGGTTACTCTCAGCACAACTAGTCCAAGCCACAACACAAGAAGGGTAATGAGAAGATGAAGAAGGACACGGGAAAATAGTGTGAATACCATAAAATCCCTTCGCACAACATTGAAGAATGTCACTCCAAGAAGTCACTTGTGGTCGAGCTGAAGGATTCTGAGTCAGAGGATGATTCTGACTCTGAATCAAATCTAGAAGGAGGGAAGCATATTATCGATGTTGAATCCAGTGCCACTGTCACTACCACCAAATTCCATCCAAGTGAACCAGAAGAACCAGAAGAAGGGGAAGCCTCTTTCACTCACAAATGTGGGTAAAGGGGGATCTGCTTCATTTCATTTTCAATAGCAGCAGTCAGAAGAACCCGATCTCAGTAAAGGTCGTCAAGTGGCTGGACCTGTCAATGAAAATATACCTACATCCATACACCATCAGTTGGCTTCGCCAAGGAAGAGATATATGTGTCAGCCAACAGTGTCATCTTCCCTATGACATCAAGCCTTTCAAAGGAGAGGTATTATGTGATATTTCTCCCCTTGAATTTTTTGATGTTCTTTTAGGACAGCCATATTTATAGAAGCATCATGTTGTGTATGAGTCTAGACCCCACAATGTTATTATTACTTTGGGTAGACAATTTTACAGGATACCAGAGGTAGCGTCGTCTACCGCTATTTCTTTAATCTATGCTAAGAAATGCAGTAAGGTCATTTCATAGACTGAGAAGTTCATATTCTTTGTGATCCATTCTCACAGTAAGTAGACGGTCATTGCCACATTTGTGACCTCTACACAAAGCCCTTATTTGCAGTATAAACAAGTGGATGGGATCATGTAAGAGTACAGAAATATATTCTCCTCACCCACCAGGGTATCGACGCACGTCCAAGTCAAGCATCCAATTGTTATAACCCTAGGTGGACCAGTATATCATTGCTCGCTGATGGAAAATGATGAAATCAAGAATCATATCTAAGAGCTTATTCAAAAGGGGCACATCAAACCCAGCTCCTCCCCTTTCAGAAGTATGATTTTACTGGTGCAAAAGAAGGACATGACCTAGCGACTGTGCATTGATTACAGAGCATTAAACAAAATCACATTCAAGAACCAGTACCCAATTCCTAGAATCGATGGCCTTCTTGACCAACTCAAGGGGGGAAATTTCTTTATCAATATTGACTTAAAGTCTATCTACCACCAAGTTCCCATCGAACCAACTGATGTATGGAAGACAACCTTCAAGTCTAAATAAGGTCTCTTCGAATGTCTAGTCATGCCCTTTGGCTTAACAAATGCACCAGCCACTTTCATGAGGTTGATGAATGATGTATTGAGACCCTTCACCAACTCTTTTGTGGTGGTATATTTGGATGACATCCTCATCTTCAACAAAACTTGGGAGGAGCACAAGCGGCATATTCAGCAGGTTTTGAGCACTCTACAGCAACACAAGATATATGCCAACTTTAAAAAATGCTCCTTTGGCATGAACAAGTTCCAATACTTGGGCTACATTGTTGATGAGCATGGGGTACATGTCGATCCATCTAATATCCAAGTCATTTGTGACTGGCCAACCTCAAACACACTAACCGAGCTTCAGAGCTTCTTGAGACTGGCCAACTTCTACCGATAGTTCATGTTGGGATTATCCCATATTGCATGGGCCCTCATCCAAGTGACCAAGGGTGATGGAAGGAAAAAGTTCTCATGGGGGAAGGAACAACAACGAGCATTTGATAATATGAAGTATCGCTTGTGCTCAGCTCCAGTACTCTCCTTTCCTGATCTACAACAACCACTCAATATTGAGACTGATGCATATGACTATGTTGTAGATGCATTTCTCACTCATCATGGTCATCTAGTGCCATACCATAGTGATACACTCTCAGATATTGTCTGAAAATACCCCACCTATGACAAGGAAATGTATTCCATTGTACAAGCTTGTCGTTAATGGAAACATTACATTTTGGGAAAGGAGACAATCATCCACATTGATCACAAGCCTCTATAGTTCATACAGACAGAGGGGAAGTTTCAGAACGACCACCATCATAAGTGGTCCACCTACCTGCAACAATTCCATCTCAACATCAAGTATAATATAGGGAGCACAAATCATGTCATCGACTGCCTTAGTCAAAATCTCATGGCTACACTCACCACTATGCTCCATTCCTATGGAAATGAGGCAACTGAGTGGCCCCAACTTTATCAGCAAGATCCAGACTTCACCACCACCTATCATCTCTTGGGTATAGGCACGAATGTCACTGATTTTCACATTCAGGATGGATTGTTATGCCATCTAGGTCATCTCTATGTTCCTGTAGGTGAGCATGAAAAGATGATTTGGGAAGCCCACTACAGTCGGATGGCAGGACATTTTTGCGTGGAGAAAATTTTGGTTGTTCTACAGAAATATTTTTATTGGCCAAAAGTTCGACAAGATGTCAACAAGTATATCATATCTTTCACTGCATGTGCCATTTCCAAGCCAGACATTAAGAAGAAAGGCTTATACAACCCTCTTCCTAATCTCGAGAAGCCATGGGAATCCATCTCAATGTATTACATGTCTCGCCTTCCATCCACCAAGCAAGGAAATGATTGTGTATTTGTGGTAGTTGATCGGTTTTCAAAGATGGACATCCTCGCAACCTGCAATAAGAACATCACAGCGGTAGATACTACCAAGATATTCTTCAAATGAGTGTGGGCCCATTTTGGGATACCACAAACCATCATCTCTAACCGCGACAGTAGGTTCCTCAACACATTTTGGTCAATTATTTGGTCATTGTTGGACACCAAGCTCACTAAATCCACTGCTTTCCACCCCCAAAGCGATGTCCAAACAGAGGTCATCAATCGGATGATTGTGCACATTTTGTGCATGTACAACTCTAAGCATTCACGTACATGGGATGAGAGTCTCCCCTATGTTAAAAACAGTTACAACAAGGCTCTCCATAGCTCCACCAGCCATATCTCATTTTAGGTGGGGCTAGGATTCCAACCCTTAGGTCCCATTGATGTTGCACTACCTCTTGTAACAATACAAACAGACTCTTTCCATGTTCATTCTAAGATCGGCAAAGCCACTATATTCATTAAGCGGATTCATCACATCTACCAACATGTCCATGAGATTTTGTAGAAAGCCAATGCTAAGTACAAGCAGTGTCGTGATCAACACATGGTATCGCACCAGTTTCATGTGGGAGACATGGTCTGGTTACATTTGCAGAAAGATCATCTTACAGGGCCCCATATGAAGCTCCACCCACTTCTCTATGGGCCTTACACTATCACCAAGGTTGTGGGTAGCAATGATTTTGAGCTCAACACTCTAGCCTTCTTTGGATTGCACCCAGTGTTCAATGTGGACATCCTTTGGCCATATTTTCCACCATTATTTGACACCTCAAAGGTCGCATAACAACTGACACCAATAGAGATCAACCCCAACTACATGGAATAGGCATCCATTGATCAGATAGTGGACACACAGGTCAAGGGCACTTGCCAGCAAAGGATATAGCTTTATCGAGTTGTCAAGGCAGGGAAACTCCTACACCAAGGAAAGTGGCTCACATGGGGCAAAATTTAGCAGAAGTTTCATCACTTGATGGGGGAACTCAATGTAATGGAGACCACATCTTCCTAAGGGGGGAGGATTGATCCAGGTGGATATTGGTGGCCACCCACCTATTCCAACTTGCTCCTCTTGATAGTTTTTAGTTCAACATGTTCTTTTTTACTTCTTTGTGATTGTGGGTTCTACACTTCTGGGGTTGTCTAAAGCCCTACACATTTTCCAGGTGGATATTGGTGGCCTCCCACCTAATCCAGCTATATTATTTTTTATGTTTTCATGTCAGCACATCTTTATGTACTTCCAGGGTTGTTTCGGGGCCCTAAACTGTGTTTTTTTGGCTTGCCACAGTAAAACTATAAATAGAGTCAAATTTTGACAACATAATTTTTAGTTATCGAAAATACCTTTCCAACAGGCTATCACGTGCCTAAAACAGAGGTCATATGAAAAATTTACGACCCTGGGAATTTGAGGTACCAACTTACCCATCGGGGCCCACGTGAATTTTGGTGTTTGACCTCCTAGGATTAGGTTTTTGGATGTCTAGGGTTTCCGCATTCATGAGTAATGTTAAAAGAGGCCTCTGGAGCCTCATTGTAATCATTATGCTCAGATGGATGTACGTATAAGTTACATCTCTTATCATAGATAGCTACCACCATTCGAGCAAGTTGTTTCAGTTTTGCAGTTTTACAATTTCAGCCTATTTCATTTATTCAATAGAAGATATTTTTCACTAGACATCTATGTTTTTCTCCATATCTCTTTGTTTATTGTATTCAATATGTTAATCAGTTCATTCCAATCCTAAATCTAGATCAATCTCATTCTAATCAATTACATGACTAGCACCAGGAACATACTTTTTAAGCAAAGACACATGGAATACATTATGAATGCACATGGATGCAGAAAATGCAAGCATGTCTGCAACAAGATCAATCCTTTCCAAGATCTCAAATGGTCCATAATATCATGTTGTTAGCTTTGGGAATCTCCCCAATTTAACTAAACTCTTCTTAGATTTCACATTCAAGAAAACATGCTCGCCCACTTTAAAAATTGTCTGTGTGTTCTTACTTTGTCTACATAACTTTTCTGCCTATCATCACCAACCTTTAAATTTTGTTTTATTTTCAGCATCTTTTCTTCCATTTCTTTGACCAATTCCAGCCTAACCACTACTTTGTTTGTTGGGTTGTCACAACTCACTAGCGTGTCACACATTCTTCCATATAATTCTTCAAATGGGCTCATCTTCAAAGATGCATGATACCCATTATTATAAGAAAACTCAACTAAATGTAGATAGTCTTTCCATTTTTATGGTTTATTCATCACATACATTCTTAGCATGTATTCAATCACCTGATTGACCCTCTCTGTTTTCCCATCTAATTATGGGTGATATGTTGTGCTAAAATTTAGATTTGTCCCAAATCCTTTAAATAATCCCTTCTTCAAATTTTATGTGAACTTGGGATGTCTATCAGAAACAATTTCCTTGGGAACACCATGTATCTTGGCAATTTCTCTCATCTAAATCCTTGCAATGTTAGTTTTATTGTGAGATAGATTCACTGGAATAAAATGAGTAGCCTTAGGTAGCTTATCTACCACCATCGTGATGGAATCATGTTGGTTCATTGTTCTGGGAAACTTGGTGATAAAATCAATTGTCACAACTTCCCATTTCCACTTAGGAATGGGCAATGGTTGTAGAAATCCAGTTGGATGTCTATGATCGGCCTTTACCTTCTGACATTATAAACATTTGGTTATATAATTAGCCACCTCTTTCTTCATACCTATCCAAAACTATTGGCTCTTGACAGTTGCAATTATTTTCTAGTACCTAGGTTCCCAACATAATCTTTAATCTTTAATTTTTTGTTGAAAATTACCTTGTTGTGATATTTATTTTGTTTGCATATAATGTTTATCTGATTTTGCGGCCTTCAAAATTCTATCTTTTAAATCACATTTGTACATACTAATGGATGTAGCATGCATCTCATGCACCCTCCTACTAAGTGCATCAACTATCTTGTTCTATTTTCCTTTGATATGTTTTATATCAAAGTCATACTCACTAAGGAATCCCAACCATCTAATTTACATGGCATTCAAATTTGGTTGTCCAAACAAATACTTTAGACCACTATGGACTGTCCTCAGCTCAAATATTTTTCCCATAAGATAATGCATGCACATATTTAAGTCGTGAGTTGTGGCTTCCAATTCTAAATCATGTGTGGCATAGTGACTCTCATGTTCTTT
Organism: Picea glauca; assembly: GCA_000966675.3. NCBI lineage: Eukaryota > Viridiplantae > Streptophyta > Pinopsida > Pinales > Pinaceae > Picea > Picea glauca. Next base: position 215,719 of record JZKD02S1884318.1, read on the forward strand.
CAACTTCCTTGACTCATAGCATATTGCATGCCCATTTTGGGTAAGTATTCCATCGATCCCTTCATGGAATGCATCAATGCACACAATGAAATCTTCAATTGGATCAGAAATATTCAAGATTTGTGCACTTATCAATAAATTATTCATGTGTTGAAAACTTTCTTCACATTCAGAGGTCCATTCAAACTTCACACCCTTCTTTTATAAAGAAGTGGTTGGATGTGCAGTCCTTGAAAATCCTTCAAAAAATCCTTTGTAATAACCTACAAGTCCCATGAATGATCTCACCTCTGAGAAATTATTTGGTGTTGGCCATCCTCTAATGTCTTCTATCTTATTAGGGTCCAATGATATCCCTTCCTTTGAAATAATATGGCCCATATAATGTACTAGTCTCTATTAAAATGAGCACTTTCTTAGCTTGGCATATAGTTTATGCTCCCTCAATAATTTTATCATTGAGTGTTGTTCATGCTCTTCTTCAGACTTCGAGTAGATAAGTCTGTCATCCAAGAAGACAATGAAAAACTTATCCAAGTAATTTCTGAAAATACCATTCATCAAACACATGAATACATTTGGTGCATTTGACAACCCAAATGGCACCACTATAAACTCATAATGGCCATACCTTGTTCTAAATGTTGTCTTGGTGATATATTCTTCCTTAATCCTCACTTGATGGTAGCCTAACATAAGGTCAATCTTGTAGAATATCTTGGCATCTTTCAGTTGATCAAAAATATCATCTATCCTTGCCAAAGGATACTTGTTATTCATGGTCACCTTATTCAATTGTATAAAATCAATGCACAACCTCAAGGTTCCATCCTTATTCTTGAAAAATAAGATTGGGGAACCCCAAGGTAACACACGTGGGTGTATATGCCCCTTCTTCAAAATTTATTCTAGCTACATTTTCAATTCTTTCAACTCTAGTGTACTCATCATATAAGGAGTCTTAGACATTGGGGTAGCTCCAAGCATCAGATTAATGGAGAAATATATATCTCTCTTTGGTGGAAATATCGGTATCTCTCTAAATACATCTTCAAATTATTTTAAGACATGATGGTATTCAATACTTGGCACGTTAACCTTAGTTGCCTCTTCCTTATGGGTTGTATAAATTTGTCAACCTTTCTTGGAGCTTCTTTTCAGATGCAAGGCTGAAATCTCTTTGATAGACATTGTCCTTGGAATACTCTAAATTGTTCTCAAGTTCCCTTCTTCATCCAAAAAAGTGAATGCCTTATTGTATCAATCAAGGATATTATGATGCTTGTCCAACCAATCCATACCAATTAGGAAATCATATGAGCCCAAAAGGCATGATGTTAAAATATGCCTTTGTGCTTAGTCCATTAATGTCTATTGGACAATCCTTAACCAACTCGTTGATTCTTATTTTAACTCCTATAGCTAACTGAACTAGCCAAGATTTCCCATGCTTGATTCTTTACAAATGAAATATCTAAACAATTTTATGATCAATGTAACTATGGCTAGCTTCTGAATCAATTAAAATAGCTATGGGTCGATCATTGATCTTACCTTCCACTTCAATCATATGAGACTAAAATCTAGCTCGCTTGTTGTCCAAGGTTGCATAGATCCTTGGCATGATCCTTCCCATGTATTCAATAGTATCAGTCTGTTGTACATTGTGAAAGTCTTTACTCTTTCTTCTCTGTGAGTGCAATATCTATACATGTGATCTCCCTCACAACCCCAACATTTAATATGTTATTTTATTGTTCTTCTCCCCAACATTTCTACCATTCTGGGTTCATTTTTAGTTGGTTTTCCTTGAGAAATATGTCTGAAGAATGGTAGCTTGTACCATTTATTTCTCTGCTCCATATTATCATTGAGAATCAAAGGTATCCCACTCAAGAACCTCTGAATCTTGACCTGCTCATCCTTTATGAAATCGACATACCTCAACAACTCTAAGAATCTTCTCTCATACTCGTTCATGGTCATGCTCCCAAAATTGAGATCAAATAACTCCTTCATCTTCCTTTCATAATAATGTTTGGACAAGTATTTCTTATAAAAATACCTTTTTAACTATCCCTAAGTGATCTTCTTCTCATAAATATGCTTTACTTGCACAATTTGGTCCCACCACATTGATGATGTCCCCTTAAGCTAGTAAATTGAAATTCTACCTTCTGCTTGTGAGGAATAATTGTGCAATTGGAAATAATTTCTCATCCCCAAAATCCAAGCCTTTGCATCCTCATATTTCATGTGTTCACCATCAAATATATAATATTTGATCTTTCTCATCTCCCCTTGTATCTCATCAACTCTAAACCTCCTCTTATGATTTCTAACAAGAGATAAACTTGGACTACTTCATACTCTTCTAACTAAGTGTCTTGGTGAGTGATGAAGATATCTACTATCACTTCTATATTATTCCCTTTTAGAACAATATATGTGATCCTTTGAATTACTTGAATATGTCTCCTTATCCACCTTATTCTCTATCATGTTTAGGCTCCACAATAGCTTTAATCCATTCTACTACTCCTAAGCTTTTGTATGCCTCTCATTATCATCTTTATAGCTCAACACATCTCTTTGCAGAAAATTTATTGTCTCTACTAGATTTATGCTCTCCTCTTTGCCTTCTCCATGCCCATTTGATTTGGTTTATGCATTACCCAAGCTTATGTGCAACCCCATGACTTCATATTCATTACTGTAGTGTTGGTTGTGGAGCCTAATTATCTTCCTGATTCAGAGGTCCTTTCTTTCAACCGTGTTTATACCCCATGAAGTATCTACACCCCAGAAGTATGTACACTCTTCCACGCGGGGGAGTGCAGAGGGGGGGTACCCCCTCTGTGGGGTCCGAGGGGGCTATCCCCTTGGCTGGGGGGTCTGGGGGCAAGTGGGCCCCCAACGGGGATTTGGGGGTAGCGTCCCCCAATGGGGGTTCGGGGGCGAAGCCCCCGAAGAAAAAATTTCCTTGTAAAAGTTTATTGTAATTTCATTGTAAATCTGGACCGTTCATTATAAGGTCGCAGATATAACGGTAGAGATTATGTTAGGGTTTTTTTTCCCTAGAAGGCAACCCTATTTTATGAGGGAAATGTATTGCGGCTATGTATGATGGTGAATATTGTATTCTGAGAGAGGATACTATGAGAGAAAGAAGAGGAAGTTACAGCGGGTTTTGCTGCAGGTTGTATCCTTTCATTTGCTGGATAATAATAAAGGAAGGACCTGGAAATTTCTCTAGTGGACGTAGCCCACACTGGGTGAACCACGTAAATCTGTGTCTCTCTTGTATTGTGTGTCTTCTGTGTTTTGTTTCTTCATTTGTTTTATTTTATTTCTCCGCGGTCCTGTTTTTCTAACATGTAGTTTCTTTGTGCATCATCCATGTCTCTGGTCTCTCTCTACTAAATCTACTATTTTTTGTTCATGCCTTAATTATGCAAAATGTAAATGCAATAGGGTTTGTTAGGAAAATTAATTCAACAATTCCATAAATTTATGCACAATCATGCCTTTTAAGTGCACCGGAAATGTTCTTTTTGATTTCTTGTGAATTTTACTAGTCAATTTACATTTATGGGCAAACATCTAGATTCTTCTATCTAATACCTTTCCAATGACTATTATCTTTCTCAAATATGATCTCTGAACAAAAAGTTATAGTCCACTGAACATTGATAATTCCCTCTTTTGTGCACCTTTCATCTAGTGCAATTAATTCCAGACACCAACTCCCTTGGAATTTTGACAGAATCCCAATTTGGTTTCTTCATGCCTACATTTTGAGAAATCTATGCATATTTAACCTTCATCTGAGCTCCATGCTACTAGTTACATCTTGTTGAAGTTTTGATTGTTTTCCCCTTTTAGCATTGAATGCTACAAGAATATTCTCTTTCATCTTGTACCCTTTTAGGTACCCAGATTCCCAATTTGGTTCCATGATTTTTTTCTATGTTTCATGAGATTTCCATAGTCTGCTCCTATTTCCAAAACCAACTTATGAGCAGGGAGTTATGCCCTCTGGAAGTAACTTGGTGACCAAATTTTACCTTGAATTGTTTTAACTATAACTTTCTCATATGAGCTATGTTTTTCTCTTGGGATAGCTTGTTGGAAATCTCTCCTTGAGATCTTTGATTTGAATTCTATTTGTAGGGTGTACCTTTGGTACACCCTATTCTTGTAAAATTTAACTCCCTAAAAACATTATTTAGGCCCTCAAAAATTCCCTTCAATATTATGACCTGCAAAAGCACCATAAATGTCTGAGAAAATTTAATATATTTTGTTGACTTGGAGGCTAATCTGGCATTTTGGGTTCACATGGCACCCTAAAGTGATGCCATGTCATTCCCTTGGCCACCCTGGCCCTGCTCTATCAACCTTTTTTTTCCTCTTTCTTTCTTTCCTCTTCTTCTTCCATTCTCTTTCCTCTTTCCTCCTTTACCTTAAGATGACCTTTAATATAAATTAAAATATCAATATTTTATGGGCCCCACACATACCGACTGCCCAAATAGAACCCCTCTAACATTGAATGGGACAAGGGTCCCACCTTGTCTGTCAGACTCCACCTGGCACCCTCTCCTTGGTCGCAAGTGATGGATGGGTCTCATCCTACACCATTTTCCTTATCACATGGACTTTATTTCCCCCTAATCCAATGATGAAGATGATTAGGAGATCGAAAGCCTTTATTTATTTCACATCACAAACATGTGTGAGGGTTAACACCCCCTCTGTGACGCGACGCACAAACTTTTACACTCCCCAAATCGAATGAAAAGGATTAGGCGATATGGATGGTAGGGAGGCCATGTTGCATTGCCAACCTACTCAGGTGTTAATACTACCTCTATGGTGTGACACTCCAAAAATGCCTTGATACGTGGTTCATTTTTAGTGGTGTCACATTGTCGAATACCTTGGGAAAAACTACTTCACTATACATGTGATACCACTTATGGCATTGGGACATCCACCATGCTCATGTGCCTCGCACATCACCTACTAGACCCACCACCATGCATTGCAAACCCTAGCACCATTTCACTTACCTACCACCATGGTAGTCCATGTCACTACTTCCACTTGGCATCCATGTCATGGTACGAAAAATTACCCGAATTTTTCAAAATTTCCAAATTTCCCAATTTTTCAAAAATGCCTAATTTCAAATTTCTGCCATGTCTGCCATGAAACTCTAAAATTAATGTTTTTGTGGCTAATTTCATCCATGTGAATGTCAATTCAACCTCTGCACCCAAAATTCGACACTTCCACCTTGAATTTTCAATGAATTCCATTGCAGAAATTGGGGATTTTTCCCAACTTCGCCATGGTTGCACTATAATGTCCATAATTCAACCAATTACAAGCCCCGAAAATGCTCAAATTGAGAGTAAAATTGGGGATTTAACCCCTGGGCTCAATTCCCTCAAATTGATCATGAAATTTCCCAAATTACTACTTAGAAAATATTTTCAAACACTTTACAACCATTCTCTAAACTTTTTCAACTACAATTTCAGTGTCTACGTGTTGTCTCTGGCCCATGTAGGATCAGTGCTAAACCTATTGCACTGATACCAAAATGTAATGTCCCCAACCTCCAATTTGATCCATGCTACACAAAAACAATTCTTTGATACCATTATAAATTACCATACCCTTCATACATTCCTCCCAGTCATAGACTTTGTTATTCATGCACTCTCTATAGTAGGTCACCCTCGAGCTGAGGCTATGAGTCCACCAGGGTAAAGGATACCTAATCCAAAATAAGGTATGATAGACAACACAATAACGGATATGCCTAGATGCCAACTCTAGCAATAGTTCCTAGCTCACATCCTCTCATTCCCCACAACTTGTCCCACCCCAATAAGTGTACCCCTTCTCTGCTCAATAGTCCTTCGGTTGTCCCACTTCCCTTCCAGAGCTTCAATAACATACTGGCCAGGAAGGCTCGGAGATCTATGGCACTTGGAACACAAGAATTATCTAAGATTTACAACATCACTAGGAAAACACGGATGGAAACCTATTCCCATCAATTCTCTCACCCAAGGGAATGCTCTGTAGGCTTGACAACCTGCTTCTTCAGCCCTTTTTTACACTTGGCACTCAAGGAACTACTTTGTCCCCCACTTGGTAATTTTTTCCTCCACTTAGGAACTTAGGATAAAATTGTATCACAGTATTCAAGACTTAGAAATAATATTATTTTATTCCTTAGCTTAAGCCCCCTTGACTTATCGCCTTTTCCTCTCAAGTCCTAGCCCCCTTTCCCTCTCATGGATTCCTAACCCCCCATACTCTTTCATCTGACTTGGTTTGTAGAAGTGATTTATTTTATTAAAATAATCAAGTGTGATTACATATTACAATTGTTAGGCTCGTTGGTATTTCATCTCATAGGCTCCCTTGCCTAAATCACACAGGCACTCTAGCCCAAACATCCTGGCTCACCAACCTATAAAATGTATGTACATTTACAATTCTGGGTTTATCCTGGGGGTATTACATATGGGCTGTATGAGTATTTTCACCAAGCTAATATAATTGGAATGCATTTAACAACATTCCCTTTGTGGAATGGGTATTCCATAAGAAATCGTCCATACCAACCTCTATATCACTGAATTCATCCCCAACGTGTGAATAACCAATTGTTGACTCATGATTTTTCACCTACTATAAGAGCTCGCAAAGAGTTGAGAAACCTATATATATTTTTAAAAAATTAATAACTATAATATGTGGGATCCCCTAGGAGAAAACACTGGAATGATAAATTCCTAGCATCACAATTCTCTCAGCATTTCAACATGGCATCAGTTTTAGTTTGAGGCATGATTTCAAACATAACATATAAAAAAAATGACTTAATTATTCCTAGCATCTTATGATAATTTATGAATGGTTTTAAAGAGATATATATGTTTGGATCATGGTAAAATATTATATCAAACACTGGTTTGTATATCTATCTATGTTCCAGTTTTAAAAGGCCTAAAACTTGTGATCAAAATGACATTTGATAAGCTACAAAAAGTACTTTGTTATCTGTAACACCTCGGGTTTTGAACCCCCATTTTAAATAATGTATTGTTACAATGCTGAGAGGCCAGAGTACCCAAACAATTATTAAAAGGCTGGTGTGCCCAAGAAATGTAATTTTTTGATCATTATTAATAATAAATACATTGTTTCCTGCTAGTCGAACAAGGACTAGAGTTATAAGGGGCTATGATTTCAAAAGAGAGGGGGCTTGAGGGGATAAATGTTTATTTTTTATTTTTAATTACCCTTTTGTCTAAGGGAGTGGATCAGTTAGGTGAGATTCTTGGGGAAGGCTAGGAGGTTCTTGATTCCCCACGAAAATACTTAAACCTGTCCCTGGTCTGATTGGGGGATTGGCTCATTTTCTACTTCACTTATTCTTTCATTCCATTCTTTCCCTCACACATCCATTCACTGATTGTTCATTGTTTCTCACCTTGAATGGAGATCTCAATCCATTCATTTTCATCACCATTCATCTTCCTCATCTATGTCTTGTCTTAGGAAATGGAAACGAATTGTCGAAGAGTATCTATGGTATTGTTTGTTGTAGTGGTCACTGGTGTAATCCAACCATGACTTGAGGCCTAGATGTCTGATATGTTTTGGCCTGTGTCTAGCTTTTCTCACAGCTGCAAGTCCTGAGAGTTCCATCATTGATATTCTGGACCAGTTGTTCTAGAGCCCTGGAAGGAGAAGGACTGGTCTGAGGGACTGCATGGAAGAGAAGGGTGGAGGTCCATTCTCTTGGGTGGTGTAGGTTGGGTAGAAGAAATCTGGTTACTTGGATTGTTGTGAGTGTTGGGAAACCCTATGAGATATTGAGTGTTGACCAGTTCGGGAAGCCAAGTAACACTTTGGAACCATCATTGTGGATTCATAGCCCTAGCTTGGGGGTGATACTGTTATTTAGATTTGGAGCGGTAGTGTCTACAGTTGGGTGGAACATCCTTGGTCTGCAGCTAGTTGGTGTCTTATTTTATAAAGATAAGTGCTCTCTATTATGTTATTATTTATCTATATATGAATGTATTTCCTGTTGTATTTATTTATCATTTAATTGGATCTTTAGAATATCAATGCTTGATGGTTATCATTGTGCATGTTGTTAGATATTTCATTTATGCATCCTTATTAATTTAAAAAGGTATCGGTAAGAGAAATAATTTCAAGGGTGGGCTTGAAGGTATCGTACCCCGGCTTGTGGGTGGTGTGGGGTGTGTTACATATTGGTATCAGAGCTTCTAGTTGAAACATTGGGTCAATATGGGTCAGGTCTGTTGGTTAGAGTCTCGTGGTTGAGATCGACTTCTGACCATGGATTTTAAAATCTCAAGAGAAATGGCATTGTAGAATCTACGCAGAAGCTAGAATGTCAGAGATAATTTTTAAGGGTTCGAAGGATCGTGATCATCCCTTTCGAATTCGGGAGTGATTTTTGTTATAATATAGAATATTGTGCTCATTTTACCATTGACGATACCCTCGTCACCCAACCACAAGCTGAAGCCACCCTCCGAGCACCTTGACCTTGGTAGAGAAGAGAATCCTGGTAGAAATCCAATAGCCAAGAGAGGCTAATGCACCAAGCAAGAATAGAACCCAAGCTGATCAAATAATCCCACCTAGAGGCTAGTGCACACCTTCCCAAAAACTTGTGCACAAGTTGAAAATACACCTGTGCAGATCCAGTTCTCTCTACAATTGTTGAGATGAGAATAATGAGAAATGGCACCCTATATTTATAGTAGTCTGGGTAGTTTAACTGGGGTCAACTTCTCCTTCTGGGTATTAATAAATCCATATTAAATATATTTCTGCAGCCGACAACCTGTCTAGGGTTTTCTTCATTTCTTTTCTTCCTTCTGGAGTATTATAATCTCATCATAGGTCACAATGGAGGTTCATACCTCCTGAAGCTACCATAATATCAACACTCCCTCCTAGCTAGGGAGGTATGGTCTTGAGCACAACAGACCATTCAACTGGTAGCAACACAAGCACCGTCATTATTATCCAACTGGATAATCTCCTATGAAAACTGGTACAATATCCATTGATAGAACACACCTATGTCTATTCAGGTAGTACGCAACTACTCAAACCGTGACACATAGTCACAAACAGTGGAACAAATCCACCACAGTAGCATATCTCTACTGTCTAGAGACAAGCAGTCTCTGGGACATTCTTTCACTCACATCTGTGAGTTCTAAAAGAATATCTGCCTCACGAATAGTGGAACATATCCACCACAGTAGTTTACATCTACTGTCATATATTCTTCATAGAAAACATCTGATAGCAACCTGCATAGAAACAATGTTATGATAAAAATTGAATCATCTAGGCCAATATTTCACTCACATCTGTGAGATATGAAATAATATATGCCCTCAGTATAGAACATCAGCAATGGGCTATCTTACCCATTCTTCTCAAACAAGGAAGAAGGATTATTTCTGATTTCTGAGCCTGGACCATTCCTCACTCTAGGCCATTCTTCCTACACTAGTCAAAGTGCACCCTTGACAGAATGTATAAACCCTAAGGAATGTTTGGACCATTCCCCACCCTGGGCCATTCCTCCTACACTAATCAAAGTGCACCCTGGAGAGAATGTATAAACCCTAAGGAATGACTGTCCTGGACCATTCCCCACCCTGGGTCATTCCTCCTACACTAATCAAATTGGGCCCTGGAGAGAATGTACAACCCTAAGGAATGTTTGTCCCTAATTGTTGAGCCTGGACCATTCCCCACCCTGGTCCATTCCTCCTACACTAATCAAAGTTCACCCTAGAGAGAATGTATAACCCTAAGGAATGACTATCCGGACCATTTCCTCCGTTAAAAACAAGAGGAAAAGATTGTCCTGCATCAACTTCCAAAACGGGTCATTCCTCATGTTAACCACAATGAGAAATCGTTGTCCGATGAGGCGGGCCAGTCTTCTTGAGTAACCCTCAAGAAGAGATATTTCCCTAGACCACTCCCCACGTTAACCACAATGGGAAGTCATTGTCTATGATACATAAGCAATCCGACTACCTCCCATGTTAACCACAATGGGAAGTCATTGTCCATCATAAATATCAATCCACTGTCCGAACAGAAAAGAATCTGTCCAATCTAGACTATTTTTCAATTACAGAGATAAATAATATTTTCAGTGCTCCCTCCTAACTGGAGAGTTATTTAAATCACAAAAATAAATGTTTTTCAAGAATTTTTATTTTTTTCGTACCTTCTCCTAGCTTGGAGAATCCTCCCTTTCAGCTAAGGGAGTTATTTCCATGATCCCCATCTTCTCTCAGAAATATGAAAACTTGATTCTTGATAGAGGTTTTGTCAGGATGTTTGTTGTCTTCTCATTAGTGGGGATATACTCGAGCTTTACCTCTCCTTCCTGGACTTTATCTCGAATAAAGTAGTATTTGATCTCAATGTGCTTCAACCTTTCATGAAACACTGGATGTTCTGATAATCTTATACAACTCTGATTATCACAATATATTATGGTCGATTCTAGATTCTGATCAAACAAATTGGAGATTAACTTCCTTAGCCATACTACTTCCGTGCATACTTCACAATCTGCCATATACTCTGCTTCTGTTGTACTGAGTGCGACATACTTATATTTCCTACTTCCCCAAGATATCATAGCGGAGCCCAAGCTTAAACACATACCTAAAGTACTCTTTATGTCTTCTGCACTTCCTGCCCAATCAGAGTCTGTGAATCCATGAAGTTGGATATCACTGGATGTGGTATATCTCAAGCCATAGTTTATTGTCCCATGAATATATCTTAGAACATGATTTGCAGCTATCCAATGCTCTTGTCTAGGTTCCACTGGGAACTGACTTAATGTGTTTACAGCAAAGCAAATATCTGGTCGAGTATTTAATAATACATCAATGATCCAATTAGTTGTCAATATAGAGATGGATCTAATGGATCGGAATCTAAGACTTTCACTTTTCTTATATCCGCATTCATAGGAGTGTCCATGGACTTACAGTCCATCATTCCAAATTTCTGAAGGATCTTTATTGCATACTTTCCTTGTCCAAGGAATACTTCACCACACTTTTGCCATACTTATAGTCCCAAGTAATAATGCATGAGACCTAGATCTTTCATATCAAATTCAGAGGCTAATTCCTTCTTGCACTGGATAATTAGAGATTCTTCACCTGTTATGAATAGATCATCAACATATAATAGTAGAATCACAGGTGCGTTATTCACGAATTTGTAATAAAGGTTTGGATCTGCATGAATCTTGGAGAAACCAAGTCTTATTAGATAGTTGTCCATTCTAGTGTACCAAGCCCTTGGAGCTTTCTTGAGTCCATATAGAGCTTTCTTTAATCTACAAATGTGAGTGTCTATGGAATGTACCTCGAATCCTTGAGGTTGTTCAATACACACTTCTTCTTCAATAGCTCCATTGAGGAAGGTTGTCTTTACATCCATCTGGTGTAGATTCCATCCCATGGAAGCGGCAAGAGATATGATAGATCTTATGGAGGTATACCTTGCCACCGGAGCAAATGTTCCATCATAATCTTCTCCCTCTTTCTGGGAGAACCCTCTGGCCACAAATCTTGCCTTATATTTATCCACACTTCCATCTGTTGCATGTTTGATCGTGTATACCCATTTTGAGGTTACCACTGATTTTTCTTTAGGTCTGGGTACAATTTCCCAAACTTCATTTTTCATAATGGATTGATGTTCTTCCGCCATAGCTTCTTTCCATTGTCCCTTTTGGACTGCTTCTTCAAATGTATTAGGTTCTTCATCTAGAAGTTTCATCATGTATGTTGCATAACTTGAGAATCTTTTCGGTCTTTTACTCTTTCTATATGTTCCTTCTGGAACCTTGATTATTTCTGTGTCTTGTAATGTAGATTCAAGCCAATCTAGTCACTTCTTGGTTTTTGGTATGATATCTGAATCAATGTTCTCACCTGGTTCCATAGGATGATTAGGTTGATCCTTTTCATTATTTTCATTTTCTGTGTTTTCTTCATTTGGTTCTTCAAGTTCCTCTTCTTCTATAATTTCTTTGATGGATTTCCTAAAGGCCATCTTTTCATTGAATGTTACGTCTCTGCTAACTTCTATCTTGTGTTGTTCTAGAATATATATTCTATAGGCCTTGGATGAATCACTATATCCCACGAATATCCCCTTCTTTCCTGAGGGTTCTAGTTTATTCCTTTTATCTTTGGGAATATGAGAGTAAACTAGACATCCAAATATTCTTAGATTTTCTACGTCAGGTTTCTTACCTGAGAATGCTTCTTCTAGTGTCATGTCCTTCAATATGCAATGATGGCTTCTATTCTATACATATATTGTCATCATTGTTGCTTCTCCCCATAGAAATATGGATAGACCTTGATCGTTCAATAAGGCTTTTACCGTTTCTTCAATAGATCTGTTCTTTCTTTCTGCTACACTGTTTTGTTGAGGATTATGAGGAACAGTCAGTTCCCTCCTAATCCCTGCCAATTTTCAGAATGTAACGAACTCCTTTGAGGTGTATTCTCCTCCATTATATTTTCTTAATGTCTTGATCTTCTTGTTCGTAAGGTTTTATATTTCTACCTTGAATTCTTGGAACTTGTTGAATACTTTGTCTTTTGATTTCAGTAGGTACATCCATGTATTTCTTGAATAGTCATCTATGAAGATTACGTAGTAGAGAGATCCTCCTAGATATCTAACTGGCATTGGACCACAAACATCTGAGTGTATTAGATCTAGGATTTCCTTGGATCTATTGCTGCTGCTTGGGAATGGTTTCTTTATATTCTTCCCAAGGGAACATCCTTTGCAAATTCCTTCATGTGTGGATTTCAATTTTGGTATTCCTTCAACCATTTTTTTGAGGAAAGGTAATGCTTGATAATTGATATGAGCGTACCTTCTATGGAAAATTTCATTAGGGTTGAATTCGTCATGTACTAGAGCGTCTTCATTTTGTTCTAGTAGTCTGTATAGATTTCCAATAACCCTGGCATCCTCTATGTTGGAATTCTTATGCCATCATAACACCTTTCCATCCATGAAGGCTATTATGTTTCCTTTGTCTTCTAAACATGATATTGATACAAGATTCTTTTCTAAACCAGGTACATATAAAACATTGCTTAAGTGAACATGAGTACCTAATTCCAACTTGACGGAGGCTTGTCCAAATCCTTCGACGAGGTAAGTGTTTTTGTCTCCAAGATCCACTTTGTACGATGTCTTTCTCTCATTTAGATTTGAGATTCTGGCTTGATCTCCCATCATGTGCCTGGAAGCTCCACTGTCAATTATCCACATATCATCTTCAATCGTCCCGTTAAGTGCTGAGTAGTGTAAAAGACTGATTGTTTCACACATGTCTTCGGTTGACTGGTAACTGGTCATGCCTTGATCCAAAACTTCAACTTCATCATTTATGTCTTCTGAGAGATTCAAGAGGTGCATTGAGTTAGGGCGCATCTGAATATCTTCTTCTTGGGTGAGATGCTCCATCACAAGGTGTCGGATCAGATATTTAGGGTTTCTGCAACTACTTCTGCTAGTAACCCTAGCTACAGTGTTTTTATAAGCTACTCCTGCTAGTAACCCTAGATGCAGTGTTTTTATAAGCTGCTCCTGCTAGTAACCCTAGCGGTAGTTCCTCAACGAGCTCAATATCTAGTGGCTATGCTTCCTTCTAGTGTTTTAGGCTGACTGAAGGGGGTGTGGGCCCATAACCTGTTAGAATATAGAAGATTGTGCTCGTTTTACCATTGACGATACCCTCATCACCCAACCACAGGCCGAAGCCACCCTCTGAGCGCCTTGACCTTGACAAAGAAGAGAATCCTAGTAGAAATCCAATAGCCAAGAGAGGCTAATGCACCAAGCAAGAATAGAACCCAAGATTATCAAATAATCCCACCCAGAGGCTAGCGCATACCTTCCCAGAAACTTGCGCACAAGCTCCAACTGCACCTGTGCAGATCCAATTCTCTCTCCAACTATTGAGATGAGAATAATGAGAACTGGCACCCTGTATTTATAGTAGTCTTGGTAGTTTAACTGGGGCCGACTTCTCCTTCTGGGTATTAATAAATTCATATTAAATATATTTCTGCAACCGACAACCTATCTAGTGTTTTCTTCATTTCTTTTCTTCCTTCCGAAGCATTCTAATATCGTCATAGGTCACAATAAAGGTTCATACCTCCCAAAGATACCATAATATCAACAATTTCCATTGTGCAATCAAGAGAGATAAGGGATCATTGGATCAGAGGGCAGGTTAACAAGGGTCTTTCGATGAAGGCGAAGCAAATCTTAAGTCACAACCGTCATATCACATTGGGGAGAAATCGATTGTGGGGAAGCATTCCGGGGATCGAGAAGGAAATCAAAGCACGAGAAATTTGTGAGCCCACAATCACTCAGAATCATTGATCTTGTTAGATCAATAGATCAACGGTGCATATCGACCCCACTACAAATGAGCATCTTTGCTTTGCGGAGATAGGCAAGGAAATTAAAGAGTGAGTGAGTTGAGTCTCTGCAATCACTCGTAGTCATTGATCTTCAAGTAGGGGACACGTTTCAGGTGATCTTGTACTCCAGGAGGAAGCAAGAATAATCTAAGCGAGTATGGAAAATATCGAAGCCCGAAGTTCTGAAACCTGAAGAGTCAAAGTGGTGGGGCATGATGATTTCACCTGGGTGATGTGGACCCCGAAAGGTGAAGTAGTTCAAAAATTCAGAGTTCGTAAGACTTGAGGAGTGCAAGCGTAAAATCTTCCAAAGCCTGAAATTTCGAAGTGACATGGCTCGCAGGCATCACCTCAGATGACGTGGACACATGAGATGTGTGCCACATGTCAATGATTTTTGAACATGTGGAGGATTGAAATGTCAGTTAGAATGTGACATGTGTCACCCACCTGATTGGGCCACGTGTCTGATTTTAGTATTTCACCACATGGAAACAGATCATGCAGTCCTAAGACAGGGCACTCCAGAGGAAAAAGATGTGACAATTTGCATTGTTTCAAGAAATCCTAAAGGCCTGAAGGCTGGAGTACATATCGACCATTGATCCCAGAAGACACATGGCAGTATTTCTCATAGTGGTTTGGAGGATCGGCACTCTAAGATAAAGTGAAGGCAGAGAGTTTGAAACTCCCAAAGCCTGAAGAAACGAAGCGATTCATAGTCATTGATTTGCAAGAGGACATGTGTCGACAGATCATGAACTCTGGGAGGAAGTGTTCCAGGAGGAAGACAGCGGGAGAATTTCACACTTCTGAAGGCTGAAGTCCCAAAGTGGACTAGATGCATTTATTTGAGGTGGACGCATGGCACCTGATCTATCACTTCAGGTACAGAGTACTCCGGGGGAAAGTGGAGGTTGAAAGTGTCGAAGTCCCGAAGCGCGGAGTCTCGAAGTGGATCTTGATCGTTGATCATGAATGAGGATGAGGACCGTTTATCTTGTCCTAGTTGAAGGTTCCAAAGTTGTGAAGTGCCAGGAAGGTAAGCCATGGTCCACAGCCCAAGGTCACAGGCAAGGAAGGATCTAGCACTTGTCAATGTGAGATTAGAATAGGGCGCTAAGGAATAAGGACCCAAGGATAGTCGTCAATCTATGAATGGAATATCAATGGTGGGGGACCATTGCCGGGAGAGGAGTAAAAGTTAGCGAGCATGCTAGTTCGCAGCCTACTATTCTCCAGTGCCGTTGATCTCATCGGGACAAGGGATCAACAACCACGATTTAAAGGAGATTTGGGTGAGCAATTTTCAGATTTCTGGGACATATCTCTCCGTTAAAGAGCGAGCATGTTTTCAGCCCACAATTACTATTGACTGTCGATCTCAGCCCTCAATCGATTTTCAACCACACAATTGTTGGCAAATGTTTAACAGGTAGCGTATGCTTGTCATTGATGGAAAGTACAACAGTAAATATGGAAGGATAAGAAGGATAAAATCCCTTGGGGATTCGAAAGTGAAATCTCGGGAGGAATAGCGTCGAGGAGAATGTGCACAGCAAAGCTCAAGATACAGGCGTTCGTAGAGAAGAAGGAAGAAAAAGATCGAGAGCCATTGGAACTCATTCAAAACTCCTGTCAGCCGTCAGATCGGACAGGAGTAGCACAAGGTTTACCATCGGTAAAAGCCAAGGTGAAAGCCCGAAAGGAGGGTTGACTCATCGGGGTTTCACATATCGGGAATCCTATGAGACAATGCATTGCGGAATTGAAAATCTTGAAACCCCAATGAGTGGTAAGATTGCGGTCACGGGGATAACGGTCATATGGGCCAGGCACCTAGCCAGGAGAGCTAGTGTGTAAAGAGCGCGTCGGGATTCGAGGGATCGCGAATCCTGAGGACATACATGTTTCGACATTGGAAATTCTGAAACCCCGATGAGGAGTTTTCGCTGCGGTCATATAGGGGGAGGTCACGTGGACCACGAGCTCAGTCGGAGGGCTCACAAATCCCGAAAGCAGGAGGACCGTCCATCTCAAGGGATTATGTGGACCGTTGATCCGACTCCCTGTCGGAGTTTCGAGGATCGAGAGTTGGAGATGTCAAATAATATTGACATCAAGAATCCTGAAATCGCGATGTGTGAAATCTTGACTGAACCTGAACCATTAGATCAAGATGTGATCTAGACCGTCAACCTGACTCACATCAGCAGACCATGTAAGCTAGGGACATGTGGCACAATCAGGTAAGGACAAACGTCAGACTGATTCAACATTTCAGGCACATGTAAGTCACGATTCAGAGTGACATGTAGCAGTATTCAACACGTGTCAATCCACATGTGACGTTAGCAGATGGACACCACGTCAAAGTTTCGAGGATCACGTGTTGGAAATGTCAAAGAAAGAATGCAACAGAAATCCTGATTTCTCGATATGAAAAATCCCGGCACAATCTAAGCCGTCAGATCAAGCTTTGATCTGGACCGTTGACATAACTCCATATCGGAGTTTTGCGGATCGTGACATCAAGAGGAATAGAAAACAAGGCAACAAGAATGTCGAAATTGCGATATGCGATATGGCGATTCAATCACAGTCGTTAAATCAAGCTTGGATCTGGACCGTTGATGTAACTCCATATTGGAGTTTCGGGGATCGTGACTTGGAGAGGCAAGAACACAATGCAACAGGAATGTCGAAATGCTGAAACCTGATTTAAAGGCAAGATTAATAAAGCTCATCCAACGGCGTAGATTAACCTGAAGGAGATCTAAGGGCTATTGTTGCATGACACAGTGAAACTGCTAGAAACCATTGATGGTTTCTACCAAAGGATGCGAAGACACTTCGGGATGACTGACAAAGAGGTGAAGAGTCTCTGAGAGGAATGAAGATGTACGTGTAGGCGATTGACAGCTGATGAGCATTGAGGCCTATAACTGAAATAGAGAAGGTGAGTACGATTGTCACAGAGAAGAAAAAGAGTCTCAAACTGCCAGAGAGGCTAAGGAATCTGAGTATAACATACAGTGATGTTAGACACGCGGGAAGAACCACCAGAGAAGCTGAAGAGTCACGATGATGGTCAGCCAAAGCACTCGAGAGGTGGAGGATAACAGTGCGAAGTCAGCATGCAGAGGCATTGCGAACATTGCATGCACAAGGTGCACAGAAGCTATAAATACACAGTACAGAGAAGAGATTGGGTTGTTGTTGTTGTAGGAGTTTGGTGTGGTTGTTGTTGGTGAAGGTGATTCATATGTGAAGAAGGAGGAGAGTGCAGCAGCTGAATAGCACAGAAGAGGAATTTTGCAGTGAATGGACATGGTGCACAGAGCATAAAAAGTGGAAGAACAGATAGTGCAAGTGATGTGAGCAGAAAGGCAATGAGGCAAACAGAGCAACGAAATGCAGCAGAACAGTGATAATTCTAGTAAGCCATTGTTGAACATCATATCACTGTAATAAATTTCAGTAGCAAAGATTTATATTTAAGGGTGGTTGGGAGGAGCTAGTGAGGACTGGTGTCCTCAAAGGTTTAGGTGGGTGCTTGAACACAGGGAGTTGGTGCTTCCTTCTAGTTGGTGCTAGAGAAACCAAGGAGTTGGTGCTTCCTTCTAGTGGGTGCTAGAGAAAACAGAGAGTTGGTTCTCTCAGCAAGTTGTAGCTTGCAAAACTGAGGTTGTAGCCTCATTATGAGTTGGTGCTCATATGTATGATACTGTAAATATTGTAACCATTATTTATCATATAAAGAAAAAGAGGTTTTTACCCTGCATGGGTTTCCTCGAGAAATATTTGTCTCTGTGTTTCTCATATATATGAATGATGTTGAAAGTGCCATTGTTTATTTCCCTACATTATTGTGATCATCATTTAGTGTCTCGACAAAGAGTTTAAAAGAACCATAATTTTTTAAGCACGGTAACAACTGATTCACCCCCCCTCTCAGTTGTCTTACAATTGGTATCAGAGCCAACCCCTTTTATCTAAGGGTAGATCCTAGAGCTTAAACATGTCAATCCATGAAGTAAATTCAACCAATAAGGCCCCTCTGTTCAATGGAACAAACTTTGCCTTCTGGAAAGTTAGA
>JZKD02S1884318.1:242465-261948 GCA_000966675.3 Picea glauca
CATTATGAGTTGGTGCTCATATGTATGATACTGTAAATATTGTAACCATTACTTATCATATAAAGAAAAAGATGTTTTTACCCTGCATGGGTTTCCTCGGGAAATATCTGTCTCTATGTTTCTCATATATATGAATGATGCTGAAAGTTCCATTGTTTATTTCGCTACATTATTGTGATCATAATTTAGTGTCTCTATAAAGAGTTTAAAAGAACCATAATTGTTTAAGCATGGTAACAATTGATTCACCCCCCCCTCTCAGTTGTCTTACAACAATCTTCGATATAATAATTTCTAACACAGAAAGCACCAAGAAGGATTTGGTCGTGATTTCGAGCCATGGTCACCTGGGGAAGTGGTTTGAAGGGAGTTCCTATGCAAAGTTAAACTCTGTATCAGCCAAGGGATAACATGGAAGTGTTATACGATGCAGATTGATACATATATTTTCTTCATGAATCGAGAAGAAAAGGGACCTGTAACATGGTTTGGAAAAAAAAATTTATCATATGCTTAATTATAACAAAATGGTCTCTTGCACATTTTGTAGAATTAAGGGGTTTAAACACGTCATCTTAGAATGTGTATTGAAGAAATGGAAGAAGGTGAGGGAGCCTCTAGCCATGATAAGGATCCCGAATTCCAGAATACCAGAGTTTTTAACGCAGAGATAGAGTCCAATGGATGCAGGGGAAGAGGAGAGAAAGAAACATTAATAGAAACTGTAAGAAGCTTGAAAATAGAAGTGCAAAGCTACAAACAAGACAATGAGAGGCTGATGCGAGAGAAAAGTTAGATAAATGATCGAGTGTTGCAGAGCTTCAATCAGTTGCAGAGGCAAGAGAAGAAGGGATCGAAATTAAAACAAGAGGAAGAAGGCAGGTTTCGTGAAAGAAGAGAGGATCGCGGAAGAGTTCGTTATTCGAGAAGTGCCAGTAGAATGCGTAGACACCACTCATCTCCTTACTTAGAAAGAAAGTTTAATGCATCGGAAGATTCCATAAGCAATCCAGAGGTGTCTCTTGTTAGGCACTAGAGAAGGAGACAGGAAGTGGACATTTTGCAAGCAGAGCTGAGGAATATTAATCCACCCTCCTTTGATGGTGAAAAAGAAAGGGAATATGATGTTGAAGCATGGTTTCTTGGACTCAGGAGGTATTTTCAATTGCATAACTATTCATCAAATATAGAAGCACAAATTGCCACCTACCATTTACACAAGAAAGTTGTAATGTGGTGGGATCAACTTAAGCAAGTTGAACATATTAATGAGAATAGGATCACTTGGAAGTAGTTCAAGAAGAACTTTCAGAAGGAGTACCTCTCAGAACATCTCTATGACAAGAAAATGTAGGATTTCTTTGAACTCGGACTGGGAAGCATGACTATGGTAGAATATGAGAAGAAGTTCTTAGTATTGTTAAAATATGTTGGTTTTATAAACGATGAAAAGGTAAAGATACAGAGGTTTTTGAGTGGACTACAAACCTTTTATAAAGAAAAGATTAGGTATGATGAGCCCTGTTGAGGAAAAGATATGAATTGATCTTACTCAATCATTTTCAGACTTTACTTGGATAAATAAAAGTAGACAAGAATATCACCCTATGTTTAAAGCCAACAAAAATAACATCCTAACTCACAAGTATTAATTACGAGTGCTTAGGCTAGTCTTTTATCAACAAAAAGATTGTTGGAAATTCACTTTTTATGTAATTTTCTGAATATAATAGTTGATGAAATAAATGCAAGAATAGAAGTAAAGACACCAAGATAATAATCAAGATAGATGAGACATAAATAAATCCTTTATTTCATTCCAATTCACCAAAGATTCCTTTTGTTTACAAAATCTCATACAAAAATCTTGGACCAAAGTTAAACTTAGACATCACCGGTGGAACATACAAAAGGACCTCTGACAGAAAACAAAAATTGAACTCTAAAAGTTGGATCATATTGCCACAAATTGTTTCCCACTCGACTCTGCACAATAGCCTTTATCAATCATGAAAATTAATTCACAAACAGACAAGTCTACATAGACTATCAAAAATAGATCAACGCCTCTGAAGAACAAGTGTCTGAATGATTTGATTCAACCCTGAATATTGTTGTCTACAATAAGAACATGTTATCACAAAAGAGAATTAGGTTGTGATGAATATATGAATGAATGAAAACTAAACTATCTCAACATAAACTCAAAGAGAAAACCTTAGCATGCTTCTGCTTCTATCCTCCTCTTATTCCTCCCTTTCCTTTTGCTTTTAACAAATTAGAATTGGTTGAAGTAGTTGAACCAACCCATTAGTTAAGTTAATTAAAAGACTCAACTAAATTTAGTTAGGGGGAAGAGTAATAATTATAATAAGGGTCATAATTAAATAATAAATAGTAGGTGGGACCCCTTGTGACTCCCTTTAGTTCATAACAATCATAACAATCACAACAATCATAACATAACCATTTGTTAATCAAAACACACCTCCTTGTGTCTCCCATCAACATATTCACTTTTGGCAATTTTAGCTCATGAAATCTGAAATTATTTCAAAAATAATACTCATATATCCAAAATACAACATGTTGTCCAAATATCCCTGAAGTCAACTGTCATAAAACAACAGATAAAATAAAACTCAAAATCCATATTTTCCAGTTGTGAGGCCATCTTTCTTTTGTTGATGCTATCATCTTTAGTCCTTCTCTTTTACAGAAGCGTAATAGGCCTATGTTTTTATCCTTTTACTTGAATATCTCATCCCTGCATGTGTGATTGATTAGCAATGATCTTTTAATTAACCATACATGACAACTCTTTTAAAATATGAGATGGATTTTGGCTCAGCAATATATCAGACTCATGCAATCCAATCCATACAAATTGTTTTACCGTTTATCAATGAGCAGGGGGTAAAAAAGGGTTATGGGATATGCGAGGGGTTTGTATTGAGAGAAAACATGATTCCATGAAGGGAAAAAGAACACGGTTACTGCTCAATGACAACAACAATCAATTGTAAGAAACCCAACAAAACGTCACTGTAATCCATGCAAGACACCGCCACTCTGACTGCTTTAACACCGAAATTCTCTTGACCATAGTTAATCTCAGAACAGGGAGTGGAAAAATTAATATGGGAGGTGACGGGGTTTGTAATTAGCAAAAAATGAAATGATGGAAGGGAAGAAAAATGGTTACTGTTCATTAAATTAATTAAGTGGTCCATACAACATTCTGCAAGAAGAGATGCATCAACCATCAATCATTTTGACCAAATAACAATTTCTATGTGTTTAACTAGTTTAGTGTTCATAATCAAATATACAACACAGTGCCATCACAACATAGTATGCATTCCACACAATCTGTAAAGAGGATTTTGTTCCATTCTTTGCATCTTATAATAATTTCCAAGCAATAGTCTTTCCACTCTATTAACCATTGAAATCAACCACTGCCAATACATTGCTTCAATCAACAAATATACTCAAATTAATGTTTCTATAATTCAAAATGAAGTCACATAATTACTACAATTGGGCATGTTATTTAAATGTTCTGATATTCATTAAACACATATATAGGCAGTAAACCCAATAATCTGGGTTAAATTGAAAAATCTGAATTGACATTTAAACATATAATCAACAACCACCATTTAGACACAAGCGATACACAGGGCAACTCAACTAGGCAATGTCATTCAACCACTTTAATATATATATATATATATATATATATATATATATATATATATATATATATATATTCAATGTGACTTAAAAGGTTGGGCCATCCATCCCACACGAAGAGGTATTCGACATCATGCCCTTTCTTGACAAATGGTCGATTGCAACAAATAGCACACTTAAAACTCTGTAAAACCCAAGTTATCTATTGTTATACACAGTGCACAGTCACCAAAACATTACGATGCAATATCCCCATTTAACAAAATCAAACACATAGTCACTGTAGTAACTCAATCCATCATGTTGAGTACTTAATAACACAGTATTACTTCGATTTAAACCAAATTTAACCAACTATGTTGTGAAAACTTAGGTTTATACAATTGAACAATCATAAGGATACAGTGGTTATAGTTTCTACAATTGTTTGGTTCCATAATCATTCGGCCCAAAAGAAAACCACAGTTACCATGACCATTTTTTCATTGTGAAAAAAACCATACACACACATTAATCTGAATCGAGGCAGCGGCCCTCTCCATTAACCAATATTGAGTTATTAATCATAAGGAGAGTTTCTATGTGATTTGAGTGGAACCAATAACAATGTAGGGTTTGTCATGATTATCGCAGAGGAAGTAACTAAATGCCAAACCAACATGACCACCATATGACCAACTAGGCGAGTCTATAATCAAAGTAATCGACCAAACATTCAATCCACAATAACCCATAGTAAACCTGACAAGCTAGACAGACTTCTCTATAAAACAAAGCCAACTCCTCGTAATTGTGAAAACCTCGAGGCCAAAGGTGTACACACAAGGAGAGCTATGATTTGTTTGTGGACAGGAAAAAATTCCATGATAGGGGCCATAACAGAAGGTGAGTCTTAACTTGGTGTGGCAATGTTATTTAACGTACGCAGGGTATAACCCTCGTGCCTTTTGGTCCAACAACTACCACATAGAGGTTAAGACAGGGCTGAGTAAGAACAGGAAAACCCACTTTGTGACCTCTAGTGGCGAAATCAACCAACTGCCCATATGTACAATGTATGGTGACACGAACGCTTCGGTTATTAAACCCCATAAAAACCGACAGACTGGATACAGTAATGCGAAAGCGTCAAGATAGCACACCAAGACCAACAAGGATACCCTAATAAAAGCAGTAGAGATAATAGAGAATGCTTATGACTGATAATGCCCAGATTAACTAGTAATGTTATGACTCCAACATCATTTCAAAGAGAATCATCAATGTTTCATTCAAAATCACCACTTTACAAAGTTGCAAAACATAAGGAAGGCACAAACCAATACACCTGAGCCAACATCCATTTCATAACCAGAGTAGACTCGTGTAGGGTTAAAAAAAGAACATATCTATAATCGAACGTCTTAAAATGTGAGTTAGCCAAGCGGTTTCTCCCTGTTGAGAAATTGGATCATAACCACAGCAGCAAAGTTTGAACAATAACCTAACTAGGGTGGCATCCAACGGTAGGTGTAAGGCGATGTGCAGTAAATTCAAATCACTTAACTACATCAACTTCATTCAATTCTTAGTACATGCCATCTACTCAATCAAACAAATCATCTACCTTGAACCAGCAACCTTTAATTTCCAAGAGTGCCACCTGTATCATCATATTACCATATCTACTATGCAGGAATGCATACCAACTATGCTATATGCAACCTCGATAACTCGCAAGGCTATCATATTTTAGCTAGGATTTGCCACAATCTTTTCCAATGCATATAGTATAGTATGTTGGCATAGGACAGTTTCTTCTTTTAGTTTATTTCCATCCATTTGCATGTAGTAAAGTAAAATTGTCGATTTAGATCCCATTTGTTATAGTATTTTTTGCTTCTCTAAAAATTGTCCTTCATGCAATTTCACTAACATGCTTGTTTTGCAGGTGCGATAAGAACAGAATAGCATAGGTTGTAGTAACATCAGAAATCAACACCTCATAATTTAAAATCATAACCAATAACAATAGTATATCATCAACCATGTAATCCATGTCGCATATCATCACAACATCAAAACTAAACAGATTTGATCTTCAATAGTTCAAGGGGGTCCCACCTACTAGTATTATTTAGTTTTTTATAATAAAAGGCTTTAGCAACACTTTGCGGGCACAACTTCGTTGACAATTTTAATCGTCAACAAACTAGCGACTTCACAAGAAAATTTGTTTCCAACAAATTTAGAACTCATAACTCATGGTTTCACAGACCAAGAACAGTAATATTAGAAGACATAACCAGAATAATTATGCAACAGGGGGAAGTGAGCAGATTCAATGGAAAGATGACCAGGAATTTGGGAATAATTGATGAAAAGTGTTAAGTATGAAGGGTTGTTACCATTGTATGCATAACCATTCAACTGGAATATGATATTAACTTTAAAGGAGGAAAAATTATAGACTTTATATTAAGATCTCAATGGATGAAGAAATGGAAAGAAGAAGCAGGAAATCACCAATTCCTTGTAAGACAGCAGTGGAAATATGTAACAATTTCAAGGGCCTTTCAGAGGAGACATCATAACAGTTGTGTAAGATTGACTATTATCGACTAACAATGCTTCGCAGGAGTGTCACTGTGGAAAAATTGATCCAACATCTTATTCTTGAAGAAAATCAACTAAAATATGAAAAGCAATAAAAATCATGGAAGAAATAGAATCACAGAATTTGAAAGAACAAAAATAAAATGACCGAAAAGTAAAAGTAGTAGGAAATTGTTGAAAACAAAAAACATAAATCAAACTACTGCAAAGCAGAAATGAAATGACATAAATGTCAAAAAAACAAAAAACTAAATAACTAAAAACCCAATTTATTATTTATGTACAAAAGGAAGGGAAAGCATTAGTGGGGTCAGGTGGGATGAGATTTCGCATAGATAAATGCATCATCTATTGTAGATGTATGGTTCATAAATTGAAAGACGATGCATAAAGCATATTGATCACGCTTCCAACCAACAAGTGCATGTATCAAGGGTAGTGAGCCTATCAACACACACAAAATGTGATTACCATCTTGCAAGACATGCCAACCAACAAGATGGGAGTTCGGCTTGATATTGAAAACATGTGCATGATCCATAACATTATAATGATGGTTAGAGGTTTTGATGAAGAGGGTGGAGTTAATGGGCTCTTTAAGCATTATAAGGTCATCCTTTATGATCTCTTGATTAGGAAAAGAAATACCATGCACCAAGGGAGAAAACAAAGGATTCAAATGCATAGGAATTCCTTCAAATTTATCATCATCAAAATAAATCATGCATGCAAGGGAGACATGACTATCGTCATTGATTTACTCAACCTCTCTGAACTGAAAAAATGGGTTTGTGAAGGAATTCTGCAATGTAAAATCTTGATTATTCTCATGGATATTTTCAAAAGAAGAGCCAACATAAGAACCTATATGGCCGCTTGAATCCCTTCTTTCATATTTTTCAGAATAGTCATGAGAAATATGAGGGGTAGTGCTATTCAAATTAAGAGAATCTTCCCTACCAAATTCATCCATTAAGAGTACTTCGTTAGAAACAGGTTGATCTTGAGTGGGATATGCTTCAAAAAGGTCATCATTAAAGGGAAAGTCATCAAATAAATTATTTTCAAAAGTAGCATTAGTAGGCATAATAAGACAATAATGCTTACAATCCCTTATGAATATAGCACTATGAGATGCATGATTTTTCTCCTCCAGGCCTGTCATGAAGAGAGAGGGGTTTGTGTGATATTCATTTTTAGCTTTTAATAATAACCTGCAAGTCAATTGTTCATAAGGACCATAGAAGAAGTCACATCGAGGAGGGTCAAGGATGCTTTCAAGTAGAAATTCAAAGTGATGAAAGATAGGCGGAAGAGGAAAATCGATAAGAAACTTTACAAAAATTGATTCTCCAATGAAAATTTGACTAGATACTATAGGTCTAAACCAGTCTCCTTCTTTACCACGAAGGGAAAGTGGAAAAATATCTGCAGAAGTATGTATATCATAAACTCCAATAGATTGGCAGAAGCTAAGGAAATCATCAATATGGTTCTGAGAAGATTCCCATAAGTTACCCTCGAAAAGAGGACAACTAATTGTTGACAATGAGCTCAAACCATGATCATGCAAGATAGGACCCAATAAGGTCGTGAGAAAAACAAAAAGAATATAAACAATAGATACAAAAATACAAATTAAAAATACAAGAAACCAGGGAAATAAAGATAATGCGTTTTGTTTTTCTTTTTCTTTTATTTTCCCCAGTATGGTCGCCAAATAAATGTTGATGAAAAAATATAAATTGATCTTACTCAAGCATTTTCAGACTTTACTTGGCTACATCAAAGTAGATGAGAATATCACCCTATGTTTATAACCAACAATAATAACATCCTAACTCACAAGTATTAATTATGAGTGCTTAGGCTAGTCTTTTATCAACAAAAAGCTTGATGGAAATTCACTTTTATGTAATTTTATGAATATAACAGTTGCTGAAATAAATGCAAGAACAAAAGTAAAGACACCAAGATAATAATCAAGATAGATAAGACATAAATCAATCCTTTATTTCATTCCAATTCACCAAAGAGTCATTTTCTTTACAAAATCTCATACATAAATATTGGACCAAAGTCAAAATTAGACATCCCCTATGGAACATACAAAAGGACCTCTGATAGAAAACCAAAACTGAACTCTAAAAGCTAGATCAGCTTGCCACAGATTGTTTCCCACTCGACTCTGCACAATATCCTTTATTAGTCATGAAAATTAATTCACAAACAGACAAGTCTACACAGACTATCAAAGATAAATCAACACCTCTAAAGAACAAGTGTCTGAATGATTTGATTCAGCCCTGAATATTGGTGTCTACAATAAAACCTTGCTATCACAAAAGAGAATTAGGTTGTGATGAATATATGAATGAATGAAAATTGAACTATCTCAACATAAACTCAAAGAGAAAACCTTAGCATGCTTATGCTTATATCCTCCTCTTGTTCCTCCCTTTCCTTTTGTTTTTAACAAATTGGAATTGGTTGAAGTAGTTGAACCAACTCATTAGTTAAGTTAATTAAAAGACTCAACTAACTTTAGTTAGGGGGAAGAGTAATAATTATAATAAGGTTCATAATTAAATAATAACTAGTAGGTGGTACCCCTTGTGACTCTCTTTAGTTCATAACAATCATAACATAACCATTTGTTAAGCAAAACACACCTCCTTGTGTCTCCCATCAACATATTCACTTTTGGAAATTTTAGCTCATGAAATCTGAAATTATTTCAAAAATAATACTCATATATCCAAAATAGAACATGTTGTCCAAAGATCCCTAAAGTCAACTGTCATAAAACAATAGATAAAATAAAACTCAAAATCCATATTTTCCAGTTGTGACGCCATCTTTCTTTTGTTGATGCTATCATCTTTAGTCCTTCTCTTTTACAGAAGCGTAATAGGCCTTTGTTTTTAGCCTTTTACTTGAATATCTCATCCCTGCATGTGTGATTGATTAGCAACGATCTTTTAATTAACCATACATGACAACTCTTTTAAAATATGAAATGGATTTTGGCTCAGTAATTTATGAGACTCATGAAATCCAATACATACAAATTGTTTTACCGTTTATCAATGAGCAGGGGGTGAAAAAGGGTTATGGGATATGTGAGGGGTTTGTATTGAGCGAAACTATGATTCCATGAAGGGAAAAAGAACACGGTTACTGATCAATGACAACAACGATCAATTGCAATAAACCCAATAAAACGTCACTGTAATCCATGCAAGACACTGCCACTTTTGACTGCTTTAATAGTGAAATTCTCTTGATCATAATTAATCTCAGAACAGGGAGTGGAAAAATGAATATGGGAGGTGATGGGGTTATTAATTAGTGAAAAAATAAATAATGGAAGGGAAGAAAGATGGTTATTGCTCATGAAATTAATTAAGTGATCCATAAAACATTCTAAGAGAAGAGATGCATCAACCATCAATCATTTTGACCAAATAACAATTTATGTGTGTTTAACTAGTTTATTGTTCATAATCAAATATACAACACAGTGCCATCACAAGACAGTATGCATTCCACACAATATGTAAAGAGGATTTTGTTCCATTCTCTGCATGTTATAATAATTTCCAAACAATAGCCTTTCCACTCTGTTAACCATCGAAATCAACCACTGCCAATGCATTGCTTCAATCAACAAATATACTCAAATTAACATTTCTAGAATTCACAATGAAGTCACATAATTACTACAATTGGGCATGTTATTTAAATGTTTTGATATTTGTTAAACATACATATAGGCAGTAAACCCAATAAGCTGGGTTAAATTGCGAAATTTGAATTGATATTTAAACATATAATCAACAACCACCATTTAGACACAAGCAATACATAGGGTAACTCAGCCAGGCAATGTAATTCATCCACTTTAAAAAATATATTTCAATGTGACATAAGAGGTTGGGCCATCCATCCCACATGATGAGGTATTCGACAGCATGCCCTTTCTTAACAAATGGTTGATTGCAACAAATAACACGCTTAAAACTTTGTAAAACCCAGCTATTCGTTGTTATACACAGTGCGCAATCACCAAAACATTATGATGCAATATCCCCATTTAACAAAATCAAACACACAGTCATAGTAGTAACTCAATCCATCGTGTTGAGTTCTTAATAACACAGTATTACTTCAATTTAAACCAATTGTAACCAACTATGTTGTGCAAACTCAGGTTTATACAATCGAACAATCATAAGGATACAGTGGTTATAGTTTCTATAGTCGTCTGGTTCCATAATCATTCGGCCCAAAAGAAAACCATAGTTACCATGACCATTTTTTCATTGTGCAAAAAACCATACACACACATTAATCTGAATTGAGGCAGCGACCCTCTCCATTAACCAATACTAAGTTATTAATCATAAGGAGAGCGCATGTGTAATTTGAGTGGAGCCAATAACAATGCAAAGTTTGTCACGATTATCACAGAGGCAGTAACTAAATTCCAAACCAACATTACTACCATATGACCAACTAGGTGAGTCTCTAATCAAAGTAATCGACCAAACATTCAATCCACAATAACCCATAGTAAACCTAATAGGCCCAACAGTCTTGTCTATAAAACTCTAGATTGGATGGTTAAGGCTTTGCTCGATAACCATCACAGGAGGAACAGAGCCAATTCCTCGTAATTGTGAAAACCTCGAGGCCAAAGGTGTACTCACAAGGAGAGTTATGATCTGTTTGTGGACAGGAAACAATTCCATGATAGGGGCCATAACAGGAGGTGAGGCTTTAACTTAGCGTGGAAATATTATTTAACGCACAGAGGGTATAACCCTCGTGCCTTTTGGTCCAACAACTACCACACATAGGTGAAGATAGGGATGAGTAAGAATAGGAAAACCCACTTCGTGACCTCTAGTGGTGAAATCAACCAACTACCCATATGTACAATGCATGGTGACACGAACGCTTCAGTTATTAAACCCCATAAAAACACATAGACTAGATACAGTAATGCAAAAGCATGAGGATAGCTCACCAAGACCAACAAGGATACCCTAATAAAACTAGTAGGGATAACAGAGAACTATTATGACTGCTAATGTCCCATGATAACTAGTAATGTTATGACTCCAACATCATTTCAAAGAGAATCATCAATGTTTTATTCACAATCACCATTTTACACAGTTGCAAAACTTAAGGAAGGCACAAACCAATACACCTGAGCCAACATCCATTTCATAACCAAAGCAGACTCGTGTAGGGCCAAAAAAAAAACATACCTATAATTGAAAGTCTTAAAATGTGGGTTGGTCGAGCGGTTTCTCCCTGTTGAGAAATCGGAGCATAACCACAGCAGCAAAGTTTGAACAATAACCTGACTAGGGTGGCGTACAACAGTAGGGGTAAGGCGATGTGCAGTAAATGCACATCACTTAACTACTTCAAGTTCATTCAATTCTTAGTACGCGCCAGCTACTCAATCAAACAAATCATCTACCTTGAACCAACAACCTTTAATTTCCAAGAGTGCCACCCGTATCATCATATTACCATCTCTACTATACATGAATGCATACCAACTCTGCTATATACAACCTCGATAACTCGCAAAGTTATCCTATGTTAGCTAGGATTTGCCAAAATATTTTCCAATTCATATAGTATAGTATGTTGGCATAGGACAATTTCTTCTTTTAGTTTCCTTTCATCTGTTTGCATGTAGTATAGTAAAATTTCCGAATTAGATCCCATTTGTTATAGTATTTTTTTCTTCTCTCAAAATTGTCCTTCATGCAATTTCACTAACATGCTTGTTGTGTAGGTGTGATAAGAACAGAATAGCATAGGCTGTAGTAACATCAGGAATGAACACCTCATAAGCTAAAATCATAACCAATAACAACAGTATCTCATCAACCATGTAAGCCATGTCACATATCATCACAACACCAAAAGTGAACAGATCTTATCTTCAATAGTTCAAGGGGGTCCCACCTACTAGTATTATTTAGTTTTTTATAATAATAGGCTTTAGCAACACTTTGCGGGTAAAACTTCGTTGACAATTTTAATCGTCAACAAACTGGCAAATCCACAAGAAAATTTATTTCCAATAGATTTAGAACTCATAATTCATGGTTTCACAGACCAAGAACAGTAATATTAGAAGACATAACCAGAATAATTATGCAACAGGGTGAAGTGAGTAGATTCAATGGAAAGATGACCGGGAATTTGGGAATAATTGATGAAAAGTGTTAAGTATGAGGGGTTTTTACCACTGTATGCATAATCATTTGACTAGAATATGCTCTTAACTTTCAAGGAGGAAAACTTATAGACTTTCTCTTAAGATCTCAATGGATGAAGAAATGGCAAGAAGAAACAGGAAATCACCAATTCCTTGTAAGACAGTAGTGGAAATATGTAACAATTTTAAGGGCCTTTCAGAGGATACATCATAACAGTTGTGTAAGATTTATTGTTATTGACTAACAATGCTTTGTAGGAGTGTCACTGTGGAAGAATTGATCCAACATATTATTCTTGACGAAAATCAACTAAAAGATGAAAAGCAATAAAAATTATGAAAGAAATAAAATCACAGAAT
Source organism: Picea glauca (assembly GCA_000966675.3). NCBI lineage: Eukaryota > Viridiplantae > Streptophyta > Pinopsida > Pinales > Pinaceae > Picea > Picea glauca. The sequence goes on from JZKD02S1884318.1 coordinate 255,370, forward strand.
TTGAAAGAACAAAAATAAAATGACCGAAAAGTAAAAGTAGCAAGAAATTGTTGAAAATAGAAAGCATAAATAAAATGACATAAACGTAAAAAAAAAAAAAAACTAAACTAAATAACTAAAAACCCAATTTATTATTTATGTACAAAAGGAAGGGAAAGCATTCTTGGGGTCAGGTGGGATGAGATTTTGCATAGAGAGATGCATCATCTATTGCAAATGTATGATTCATAAATTGAAAGGTGATGCATAAAGCATATTGATCACACTGCCAACCAAAAAGTGAATGTATCAAGGGTAGTGAGCCTATCAACACACAAAAAAAGTGATTACCATCTTGCAGGACATGCCAACCAAAGACGAGAGTTCAGCTTGATATTGAAAATATGTGCATGATCCATAACATTAGAATGATGGTTAGAGGTTTTGATGAAGAGGGTGGAGTTAATGGGCTCTTTAAGCATTATAAGGTCATCATTTACGATCTCTTGATCAGGAAAATAAATACCATGCACCAAGGGAGAAAATAAAGGATTCAAATGCATAGGAATTCCTTCAAATTTATCCTCATCAAAAGAAATCATGCATGCAAGGGAGACATGACTATCATCATTAATTTCCTCAACCTCTCTGAACTGAAAAAATGGGTTTGCGAAGGGATTCTGCAATGTAAAATATTGATTATTCTCATGGGGATTTTCAAAAGAAGAGCCAACATAAGAACCTATATGGTTGCTTGAATCCCCTCTTTCATCTTTTTCAGAATAGAAATGAGAAATATGAGGGATAGCGCTATTCAAATTAAGAGAATCTTCCCTGCCATATTCATCCATTAAGAGTACTTCGTTAGAAACAGGTTGATCTTGAGTGACATATGCTTCAAAAAGGTCATCATTAAAGGGAAATCCATCAAATAAATCATTTTCAAAAGTAGCATTAGTAGGCATAATAGCACAATAATCCTTTCAATCCCCTACGAATATAGCACTATGAGATGCATGATTTTTCTCCTCCAGGCCTGTCATGAAGAGAGAGAGATTTGTGTGATATTCATTTTTAGCTTTTAAGAAAAACCCGCAAGTCAATTGTTCATGAGGACCATAGAAGAAGTCACATCGAGGAGGGTCAAGGATGCTTTCCAGTAGAAACTGAAAGTGATGAAAGATATACGGAGGAGGAAAATCGATAAGAAACATTACAAAAATTGATTCTCCAATGAAAATTTGACTAGATACTATACGTCTAGACCAGTCTCATGCTTTACCACGAAGGGAAAGTGGAAAAATATCTGCAGAAGTATGTATATCATAAACTCCAATAGATTGACGGAAGCTAAGGAAATCATCAATATGGTTCTGAGAAGATTCCCATAAGTTACCCTTGAAAAGAGGACAACTAACCATTGACAATGATCTCGAACTAGATTTATGCATGATCATGCAAGATAGGACTCGATAAGGTCATGAGAAAAAAGAAAATCATATAAACAGTAGATACAAAAATACAAGAAACCAGGGAAATAAATATAATGAGTTTTTTTTTTTCTTTTATTTTCCCCAATATGGTCGCCAAATAAATGTTGAGGAAAAGATATAAATTGATCTTACTCAAGCATTTTAAAACTTTACTTGGCTAAATCAAAGTAGACGGTAATATCACCCTATGTTTATAACCAACAATAATAACATCCTAACTCACAAGTATTAATTGCGAGTGCTTAGGCTAGTCTTTTATCAACAAAAAGCTTGCTGGAAATTCACTTTTTATGTAATTTTCTGAATATAACAGTTGCTGAAATAAATGAAAGAATAGAAGTAAAGACACCAAGATAATAATCAATATATATGAGACATAAATCAATCCTTTATTTCATTCCAATTCACCAAAGAGTCATTTTCTTTACAAAATCTCATACAGAAATATTGGACCAAAGTCAAACTTAGACATCCCTGATGGAACATACAAAAGGACCTCTGACAGAAAACCAAAACTGAACTCTAAAAGTTGGATCATCTTGCCATAGATTGCTACCCACTCGACTCTGCACAATAGCCTTTATTAGTCATGAAAAATAATTCACAAATAGACAAGTCTACACAGACTATCAAAGATAGATCAACACCTCTGAAGAACAAGTGTTTGAATGATTTGATTCAGCCTTGAATATTGTTCTCTACAATAAGACCCTGCTATCACAAAAGAGAATTAGGCTGTGATGAATATATGAATGAATGAAAACTGAAATATCTCAACATAAACTCAAAGAGAAAACCTTAGCATGATTTTGCTTCTATCCTCCTCTTGTTCCTCCCTTTCCTTTTTCTTTTAACAAATTAGAATTGGTTGAAGTAGTTGAACCAACTCATTAGTTAAGTTAATTAAAAGACTCAACTCAATTTAGTTAGGGGGAAGAGTTATAATTATAATAAGGGTCATAATTAAATAATAACTAGTAAGTGGGACCCCTTGTGACTCCCTTTAGTTCATAACAATCATAACATAACCATTTGTTAAGCAAAACACGCCTCCTTGTGTCTCCCATCAACATATTCACTTTTGGCAATTTTAGCTCATGAAATCTGAAATTATTTCAAAAATAATACTCATATATCCAAAATAAAACATGTTTTCCAAAAATCCTTGAAGTCAACTGACATAAAACAATAGATAAAATAAAACTCAAAAGCCATATTTTCCAGTTGTGAGGCCATCTTTCTTTTGTTGATGTTGTCATCTTTAGTCCTTCTCTTTTATAGAAGCCTAATAGGCCTTTGTTTTTAGCCTTTTACTTGAATAGCTCATCCCTGCATGCGTGATTGATTAGAAAAAATATTTTAATTAACCATACATGAAAACTCTTTTAAAATATGAAAAGGATTTTGGCTCAGCAATATATCATACTCATGCAATCCAATCCATACAAATTGTTTTACCGTTTATCAATGAGCAGGGGGTGAAAAAGGGTTCTGGGATATGCGAGGGGTTTGTATTGAGTGAAAACATGACTACATGAGGGGGGAAAGAACATGGTTATTGCTTAATGACAACAACAATCAATTGTAAGCAACCCAATAAAACATCATTGTAATCCACGCAAGACACTTCCACTCCTGACTGCTTTAACACCGAAATTCTCTTGACCGTAATTAATCTCAGAACAGGGAGTGGAAAAATGAATATGGGAGGTGACAGGGTTTGTAATTAGCGAAAAATGAAATAATGGAAGGGAAGAAATATGGTTATTGTTCATGAAATGAATTAAGTGATCCATAAAACATTCTACAAGAAGAGATGCATCAACCATCAATCATTTTGACCAAATAACATTTTTTGTGTGTTTAACTAGTTTATTGTTCATAATCAAATATCCAACACAGTGCCATCACAAGACACTATGCATTCCACACAATCCGTAAATAAGATCTTGTTTCTTTCTCTTCATCTTATATTAATTTCCAAACATTATCCTTTCCACTCTTTTAACCATTGAAATCATCTACTTCCCATACATTGCTTCAATCAACAAATATACTCAAATTAACGTTTCCAGAATTCACAATGAAGTCACATAATATCCGCAATTGGGCCTGTTATTTAAATGTTCTGATATTCATTAAACATATATATAGGCAGTAAACCCAATAATCTGGGTTAAATTGAAAAATCTAAATTGATATTTAAACATATAATCAGCAGCCACCATTTAGACACAAGCGATACACAGGGTAACTCAACCAGGCAATGTAATTTAGCCACTGTAAAAAAAAAAAACTATTCAATGTGAATTAAAAGGTTGGGCCATCAATCCCACACTAGGAGGTCTTCGACATCATGCCCTTTCTTAACAAATGGTCAATTGCAACAAATAACACGCTTAAAACTCTGTGAAACCCAAGCTATTTGTTGTTATACACAATGCGTAGTCACCAAAACATTATGATGCAATGTCCCCATTTAACAAAATCAAACACATATTCACAGTAGTAACTCAATCCATCGTGATGGGTCCTTAATAACATAGTATTACTTCGATTTAAACCAATTGTAACCAACTATGTTGTGTAAACTCAGGTTTATACAATCGAACAATCATAAGGATACAGTATTTATAGTTTCTACATTTGTCTGGTTCCATAATCATTCGGCCCAAAAGAAAACCATAGTTACCATGACCATTTTTTCATTGTGCAAAAAACCATACACACACATTAATCTGAATCGGGGAAGTGGCCCTCTCCATTAAACAATATTGAGTTATTAATCATAAGGAGAGTGCCTGTGTGATTTGAGTGGAGCCAATAACAATGTAGGGTTTGTCACAATTATCAAAGAGGCAGTAACTAAATACCAAACCAACATGACTACCATATGACCAATTGGGCGAGTATGTAATTAGAGTAATCGACCAAAGATTCAATCCACAATAACCCATAGTAAACCTGACAGGATCGATAGTCTTCTCTATAAAACTTTAGACTGGAGGGTTAAGGCTTTGCTCGGTAGCCATCACAGGAGGAACAGAACCAATTCCTTGTAAAGGTGAAAACCTTGAGGCCAAAGGTGTACACACAAAGAGAGCTATGATTCATTTGTGGACAGGAAATAATTTCATGACAGGGGCCATAATAAGAGGTGAGGCTTTAACTTGGTGTGTCAATGTTATTTAAAGCACGCAGGGTATAACCCTCGTGCCTTTTGGTCCAACAACTACCACATAGAGGTGAAGAAAGGGCTGAGTAAGAACAAGAAAACCCACTTCGTGACCTCTAGTGGTGAAATCAACCAACTGCCCATATGTACAATGCGTGGTGACATGAACACTTCAGTTATTAAACCTCATAAAAACCCACAGACTGGATATAGTAATGCGAAAGCATGAAGATATATCACCAAGACCAACAAGGATACCCTAACAAAACTAGTAGGGATAACAGAGAACTCTTATGACTGCTAACGCCCAGGATAACTAGTAATGCTATGACTCCAACATCATATCAAAGAGAATCATCAATGTTTCATTCACAATCACCATTTTACACAATTGAAAAACTTAAGGAAGGCACAAACCAATACACCTGAGCTAACATCCATTTCATAACCAGAGCAGACTCATGTAGGGCCAAAAAAAGAGCATACATGTAATCGAACGTCTTGAAATGCGAGTTGGTCGAGCGATTCCTCCTTGCTGAGAAATCGGAGCATAACCACAGCAGCAAAGTTTGAACAATAACCTAACTAGGGTGGCATCCAATGGTAGGGGTAAGGTGATGTGCAGTAAATGTACATCACTTACTTCAAGTTCATTCAATTCTTAGTACGTGTCAGCTACTCAATCAAACAAATCATCTACCTTGAACCAACAACCTTTAATTTCCAAGAGCACCACCCATATCATCATATTACCATCTCTACTATGCAGGAATGCATACCAACTATGTTATATACAACCTCGATAACTCGCAAGGCTATCCTATGTTAGCTAGGATTTGCCACAATCTTTTCCAATGCATATAGTATAGTATGTTGGCATAGGAGAGTTTCTTCTTTTAGTTTATTTTCATCTTTTTGCATGTAGTATAGTAAAATTTCCAAATTAGATCCCATTTGTTATAGTATTTTTTGCTTCTCTCAAAACTATCCTTCATGCAATTTCACTAACATGATTGGTGTGCAGGTGTGATAAGAACAGAATAGCATAGATTGTAGTAACATCAAGAATCAACACCTCATAAGATAAAATCATAACCAATAACAACGGTATCTCATCAACCATGTAAGCCATGTCGCATATCATCACAACATCATAAGTGAACAGATCTGATCTTCAATAGTTAAAGGGGGTCCCACCTACTAGTATTATTTAGTTTTTTATAATAATAAGCTTTAGCAACACTTTGTGGGAAAAACTTTGTTGACAATTTTAATCGTCAACAAGCCCAAGACCTTGAATGAGGCCATCAGGAAGGCTAAATACCTATATGAGAAAGGCCAAGGCAGAGAATCCCTACAGAAATCTTGGAAGGATAAGAATAAGGAGAAGTATGATCAGAGGTGGAAAGGATTCAAACCTCCCTTCATTAAGAATGAGCCTAATAGAAATCATCAAGATCATTATGCTAAGGGTGAATCCAAGAAAGAAGACTCCCTGGGAAAAAGGGGAAGACCACCAATCCAATGATGGGGATGCAAGGAAGATCACCTATACAAGGATTTCCCACACAGAAAGGACAGAGTGAATACTATGCACAACATCCAAGAGGATACAAGTGGAAGATATGGGAAGAATCTATGCAGCTTTAGATGATCGACAAGCAAAGTACCAGTCCAATATGATCAAGGTGGAAGGTAAGATCATAAATCAGCTTGTTTATTATTTAATTTATTCAGGAGCAAGTCATTGTTACATTGATCCTAAAATAGTGGATAGATTACATTTGGAGAAAAGTAAGCTTGGAAAATCAAGTTTATGTTGGATCATGTTGTCATTGATGTCAATGGTTTGATTACTTGGGAGATTGTTGGATCATATGTCATTGATGTAAATGGTTTGGTTTGATTGATGTCATTGGTTGATGTCAAGTA
>JZKD02S1884318.1:268491-288252 GCA_000966675.3 Picea glauca
ATGAATAAATGTTGAATGCTAATTGATGAGTTTTTGTGCAAGAGGGAAGTTTTGGATCAAAGAACCCCACACTCATTCACCCCCCCTCTAAGTGTGGTAGGTGTGTCCAACAGTTTATTTCAGCTAGCCACTAGAACCAAAAGGAGAATCCATGATATGGTCAAAGGATGTTCCATAAGTCTTAATGGTTTGAATACAAATGTTGATCTAAATATTATACCATTCGGGTCTTATGATATTATAATTGGAATGGATTGGTTGGACAAGCATCATGTTGTCCTAGATTGTCATAGAAAGACATTTACATGTCTTGATGAAGATGGAAAATAGAACATTGTCAAAGGAGTTCCAAGATCCATCTCTATAAGGGAGATTTTAGCCTTACATTTGAAGAGATGTTTTAGAAAAGGATATCAATTGTATGCAGCTCATGTGGAAGAGCCAGAAAATATGAAGGGGCCAAGCCTTGAAGATTTATCGGTACTACAGAAATTTGAAGATGTATTCCAATATATACCAGGTGTTGTCCCTCTTTCGTCACCTTGGTGAGCAAATAAGAGGTGCTTGCAAGCTCAGTTGGGTCTGCTGAGCAGGACAACTGTAGAGAAAAGAGTTAGAGAAAGAAAAACAAAACTATAATCAAGGATTAAACTAATAGATGCAATAAAAACTAAAATCATAAGCATAGGGACATAGAGATAACAAGAACAAAAAGACCCATGTCACCAATATTTGAGGCTGATCTATTGATGAAAACAAAGCACCAAGAAGAAGGGGGACTATGAGTCCCTTCTTCCTCCAAGGGAAGGCTCTTGGACCCTCACTAGTAGCTCTTCTTACAACAACAACAAAAAAAAATGGAAAATGGTGATGAAAGAACTCCTTACAAATCCACTCAATGGTGAGATGGATTGTCTAATGTAATGGTGCCAAAGTGCTCTTGTCAAGGATGGAGTCCTTAAAAAAATATAGGCAGCATAACATTACTTTGAATTCCTTGAGAAAATGAGGTGTATTCATGGATTTTTATAGCATTGCATTGGGTTATTGTGTAACTACTTTGTAGTGTGAAAAGAGGCCATTTAGGGCATTATTAGGTCTTTGACCAGCCCACCAGTCAGATCCAGCCCAAATTTGAGGGTCAAATCGGCTTGGGAGCTAAACCATAAGTGGTTGGGAGGCTGACCACTTTCATAAATGCATCGTTTAGCAGGTGCGCAGATTTTTGCGCTAATAGTCATGCATCGTGCGCATATGCATGCTTTCTACGTTCATGTTCCGCGCATGTGCGCACGCGCCCAATGTCTACAAAGAGCTCTTCAATTTTTCACTACTTTGTACAGTTTTTGACCTTTTTTGAATGTTGTGGTATTAATTCAGGTCCATGAATGACTTCATTACTGTTTGATGTTGTTGAGTTCTTGTAGCCATGTGCGGACGAAATTTCAGTGATAACACCAGGGTTTCCACCAAGAAGTGAGATATATTTTTCAATCGATTTAGTGTATGGAGATGCCCCGGTGTCAAAAACACCTTACAGAATGAGCACACCATAGTTAAAAGAATTACAAATGCAGTTGGAGGAATTGTTGAAAATAGGGTACATATGTCCAAGTGTTTCACCTTGGGGAGCACCAGTACTTTTTGTCAAAATGAAGGATGGAACCTTGAAATTGTGTATTGACTTTCGACAACTGAATAAGTATACCATAAATAACAAGTATCCTCTACCCAGAATTGATGACTTGTTTGATCAGCTAAGATGAGCAAATATATTTTTGAAGATTGACCTAAGGTCAAGATACCATCAGGTAAGGATCAAGGAAGAAGACATTCATAAGATAGCCTTTAGGACTAGGTATGGGCATTATGAATTTGTAGTGGTGCCATTTGGACTGACCAATGCACCAGTTGTCTTTATGTGCTTAATGAATGGCATATTCAGAAATTATTTGGATAAGTTTGTCATAGTATTCTTGGATGACATACTTATCTATTCTAAGTCTGAGGAGGAGCATGAACATCACTTAAGACTAGTATTGCAAGTGTTGAGAGAACATTAGTTGTATGTCAAGCTGAGTAAGTGTTCTTTTTATCAAAAGCAAATCCATTACTTGGGACACATTATTTTAGAATAGTGCATAGCAGTAGATCCAAAGAAGATTCAATCCATTAGAGGATGGCCAACACCCAGAAATGTGTCAAAAGTTAGATCTTTTATGGGATTAGTTGGTTACTATAGAAGGTTCATAGTAGGGTTCTCTAAGATTTCTCATCCCATCACTTCCTTGCAAAAAAAGGGAACTAAATTTGAATGGACACCTAAGTGTCAAGAGAATTTTAATTTGTTGAAGGAATTACTTACTAGTGAACATATGTTAAAGATTGTTGACCCAAATGAAAGTTCTGTGGTATGTACATATGCATGTAAGGAAGGACTTGGGGGATTCCTCATGCAAAACGGACATGTCATTGGTTATGATTCCAGAAAACTTAAGGAAGATGAGAGGAACTATGACACACATGGCTTGGAGCTTGCTTCCATTGTACACGCCTTGAAGATGTGGAGGCATTACCTCATGGGGAAGAGATTTGAATTAAGAACAGAACACATTGGCCTGAAGTATCGTTTTGAATAACCAACCTTGAATGTCAGGAAAACAAGATGGATGGAATTTTTAAGTGAATATGACCTCGATATCAAGCATATCAAAGGAAAAGAGAATAAAGTTGTTTATGCACTTATTAGAAGAGTGCATCTCATGCATGCTACTGCTGTCAGTATGCATCAGTCAAACTTGAAGAGAAAAATTTTAGATGATCTTGTTACAGATCAGCATTACCTACAGGTAAGGGAAAGATTACAACAAGGAGATGTACAACAGAAAATAAAGGAGTATGAGATAAAGGAAGATGGATTACTCATGCATAAGAATAGAATCTATGTTCCTAGTTCCAAAGAACTGAGGAATTTGGTATTGAAGGAAATGCATGATGTTCCTTATGTTGGATATCTCGGTTACCAGAAAATGATTACAGCAGTAAGAAGCCAATTCTTTTGGCCAGGAATGAAAAAGGATGTGGTTGAACACATCGCTCGATGTATGGAATGTCAGAAGGTGAAGGTTGAGCATAGGCACCCAGCGGGTTTGCTACAGCCATTACCAATCCCAGAGAAGAAATGGGAAGTGATAACCATTGATTTCATAACTAAATTACCCAAGATAGCAAGACAACATGATTCAATCATGGTAGTGGTTGACAAATTAACAAAGGCTTCTCATTTTGTTCTTGTAAAAACAACCCATACATCGGCTAATATTGCATAAATTTACATGAGGGAGATTGCTAGGTTGCATGGGATACCTAGGACAATTGTCTCAGACAGAGATACAAATTTTACCTCCAATTTTTGGAGGGGATTGTTTAAAGGATTTGGTACAAATCTAAACTTTAGCACAGCATACCATCCCCAATCAGATGGACAAATAGAGATGGTCAACCGAGTAATTGAATATATGTTGAGAATGCATGTGATGGATAAGCCATCTAAGTGGGAAGATTACTTACAATTGGTTGAGTTTGCATTTAATAATGGGTATCATTATTCATTGATAATGAGCCCATTTGAATCCTTGTATGGTAGGAAATGCAATGCTCCAGTGAGTTGGGACAACCTAGCAGATAGAGTGGTACTTGGGACAGAGTTGCTCAAGGATATGGAAGACCAGATGGTTAAGATTGAGCAGAATTTGAAGGCAAATAAGGATAGACAAAAAGTTTATGTAGATAAGAACAGAACAAATAGAGAATTTAAAGTAGGGGAGAATGTACTTTTGAAAGTGAATACCAAGAAAATCTCCTTGAAATTGGGTAGTTGTACAAAGCTGGCAGCCAGATTCTGTGGTCCATTTGAAACATTGGACAGGTCAAGTTGCATACATGCTTGCATTGCCTGCTTCCATGAATGTGCATAATGTATTTCATGTCTCTTTACTAAAGAAATATGTACATGATCCTAATCATGTTGTTGATTGGCATCTGATTTAGGTAGAGACAGAGCGAGACTTTCAGATTCAGCTAATGCGGGTATTGGACAGAAAGGTCAAAATGATCCAAAATCGAGTTATAAAGCTGGTAAAAGTTCAGTGGACCTACTACAGTCCTGAAGATGTTACCTAGTAGCATGAACATGCCATGCAGGTAGAGTACCCACAGCTTTTTGAATAAATTTTGAGATTTTGATCTCTATTTTGTATATGCACTGAGGATAGTGCCAAAATAAGGGGGAGGGGATGTAACACCCCAGGTTTTGAACCCCCATTTTAAATAATGTATTGTTACAATGATGAGAGGCCAGAGTGCCCAAACAATTATTAAAAGGCCAGTGTGCCCAAGAAATGTAATGTTTTGATCATTATTAATAATAAATACATTGTTGGTTGCTAGACAAACAAGGACTAGAGTTATAGGGGGCTATGATTCCACAAGAGAGGGGGTTTGAGGGGATAAATGTTTATTTCCTATTTTTAATTACCTTTTTGTCTAACAGAGTGGATCAGTTACGTGAGCTTCTTGGGGAAGTCCAGGAGGTTCTTGATTCCCCACGAAAATACTTAAACCCGTCCCTGGTCTCATCGAGGGGTTGGCTCATTTGCTCCTTCACTTCTTATTTCAATCCATTCTTTCCCTCATGCATTCATTCACTGATTTTTCATTGTTTCACACCTTGGGTGGAGATCTCACTCCATTCATTTATGTCACCGTTCATCTTCCTCATTCGCATCTTGGCTTGGGAAAGGGAAATGAACTGCCAAAGAGTAGCCATGGTATTGTTGGTTGTAGTGGTCGTCGGTGTAATTCAGCCATGACTTGAGGCCTACATGTCTAAGATGTCTTGGCTTGTGTCCAACTTTTCTCACAGCTGCGAGTCTTGAGAGTTCCAGCATTGAGATTCTAGATCAGTTGTGTTGGAGCCCTTGAAGGAGAAGGACTGCCTGAGGGACTGTGTGGCAGAGAAGGGTGGAGGTCCATTATCTTGGGTGGTGCAGGCTGGGTAGAAGAAAGATGGGTACTTGGATTTTTGTGAGTGATGGGAAAACTTGTGAGAGCTTAAGTGTTGACTGGTTGGAAGCCAAGTAACATTATGGAACTGTCCTTGTGGATTCATAGCCCTGGCTTGGGGATGATACTGTTGTTGAGATTTGGAGCGGTAGTGTTTATGGTTGGGTGGAACGTCCTTGGTCTGCAACTAGTTGATGTATTCTTTTATAAAGATAATTGCGCTTTATTATGGTATTATTTATTTGTATATGAATGTATTTTGTTGTGTATTTATTTATCGTTTAATTGAATCTTTAGAATATGCATGCTTGATGGTTATTGTTGTACATGTTGTTAGATCTTTCTTTTATGCGTCCTTATTAATTTAAAAATGTATCGGTAAGAGAAAGAAGTACAAGGGTGGGTTTGAAGGTAGTGTACCCTAGCCTATGGGTGGCGCGGGGTGTGTTACATTATCTTCTTAGCATTATGGTAGCATTGATTGGAAACATTTAGCATGATATCCATGAAGTCATTATTCACAAGAGGTCATGGTCCTTTGTTTTTCTACAGGATTATATTCCAAATGAATTAAAAGTCTAAAATTTCAAGGCTCGTACTTACCATGGTATTCAAAACTTGAAGTTTAGTGTGACATAAAGCATTATATGGATTTTGATTTTGGTTTTGGTCTTAACATATATATGTTACAAAGAAATACAAATAATATGGATACAAGTTAAAGTTCATTATTATATTAGACTTGGCATATTCACATGGATATGTGTGGTCCTATGGAATAAGTGGTTGATATAGTTAATACATGGAAAAGGTATGAATGTTGATACCATTTGGTTTAGTGATTGCACATAATATGGTTGGATATAAGTTAAGGCTAGGATTTGGCAATATTGATATGAATATGTGCGTTGATATGGCATAGTTGAATAGTTGATATTGGGTCGAATATCAATGTATGTGATTGATGAGCTTGGCATGCATTCAAGTCGGGAGGACATGGGCATTAATGTCGTCAGGATCTTGCTTTACCACCTTTTGTTGGGCTATGGTTCTTGTCATTTCATTTTGGTTTCCAACTGTGTAGAGAGAGTTGCACCTCAGTTCATAAAACCATACTGCATGTTCATTGTTGCAACCATCTCAACCCTAAGAGCTGGTATAAGTCAACCATTGGACAAGGTAAGTACTCACCAGCTTTTGAGAATCTTTTGCAAGTAATTTTATTATTAAATGAAGTAGTTGTGGCTATAGTTGGTTGTAATGAGTGTGAAATTTATCTCTTTATATCTTTCTCTCATAAGAAATTGGTTGAAAAAGACATTGTTGGAGAAATTGGTTGTTGTAGAATGAAATTCATGGGTTTTTCAGTTTATAAGAATGATTATTGTTTTTTATCTTCTTTTATATATGCTATAGCTCTCAAGTTCATATAATATCACTTTCCATTGTGTGTATTCTTGAAACGCATTTTACTTCTGAGAAAAAGGGCTATAAGGAAAATGGAATGAACCCATCATTGTTATTGTAGGAACATACATAGGCCTGATGGGAGTTCAAACTTGAACTTATTTTAAGTTTGAATTGGTGTTAGATTTTTGTTTGTTGTTGGAAAGAATGTGGCATATATAGGAATGATGATGGAAATTAGATGAGATTTCTCAATAGAGGGAGTAACATAGGTGAAAATAGAGGAAATAAAGCGAGAAGGGGAAGAATGAAAAATGTATTTTCACAACAAGGGAGGCACAATAGAATGAGGTTTTCCATTCACTTTGATGTTGATTCAGAGGAATTTAACCAGTTAGTACAATAGGTTATCTGAACCTTGGTGGACAACTTGCATTTCCTCAACCCCCAACTCCTCCTAATGCTCCTTTGTATCTACATTTCATCATTTTTTACCTTCTTGAGCCCCCTATCCAGCTAGTCAATGATGGTTGGGACAATAACCCCATAAATCCTCCCTCTGGTATTGCTCAATGACCTAACATTCCTCTTCCTTTGCCTCCTCCTATACATTCAGTACCACATGTTGCATCAACTACCTCCATGGCCCATTCACCTCCTAAATATTACAAAGTGTTTCCCCATGACCTCCATATAGACAAAGGAAAGAAGCATGCTACCTCTCCTAGATTCAAAGCATCTCAATCCTCATTTATACAGTCCAAACATCAATCATCAAAATCAAAATGTGGCAAGAGAGAGACTACCTTTAGTGACATGCACCCTGAAATAGTAAAACTAGATGAGAAAAAGTATTATTATGAATATTTTCTCAATCTTAGGCCAGATGTATTGGAAGGTAGAAAGGAAAAAGAGAATTTTTTCAAAAAAAAATACCCCCACTTTTTTTAATTTGTATCATAACATTGCTACTTTATAAACTTTATACATTTTTGAGATAGAAAGCAAATATATGATATTATTTTTGGAAACTATAAATATCATACCATTTTGGTATATTGGGAAATACATGTGTTTGTTCATTTGGTATATTTTGGATGGTTGCCTTATTTTGATATATTTCATGATGTTGATACATTTATATTGTTTAATCATTTTTGGAGTTACATGGGAAATTTTTGGAAATAAAGGAGAGAAGACCTAGTGGAACCCCATGTATTATTTAAATATTTACTACCCTTATAATAAATGAAGTTGTCTTCTCCTAAACAAAGTTAATTAACTTTTTAAACTAAAAGTAGTTGAACTACCCAACTACTTTATGAAGATATAAAAGAAGGAGAGAAAGACAAAGAATGTAAGATAAAATAGAGAAGTAAATATTTTGATAAGTAGGGTTATTCTAAAGGTGGCAAAGAAAAGGTTGGGAAGCATTCAGTGGTGATATGTTGCACTTTTAGCTTGGATTGATCCAACCTATGATGCACTTTTAGCTTGGACTGATCCAACCTGATTTTATGTTCTAGTCTTCAATTTTTTACACTAGTTGTCTATGTATGAGTCAAATAACATTTTGGACTTCCAAGAATTACATTGGTCCAAGTTTTCGCAGGGACTTGAATAGATAGTCTCAGTTGTAACTCAGATCGATATTTAATAAATATTTGTTGATTTCTTCTCACTTATGGGCCTTTATGTATTCTTATTTTCATATTTGTTATTAACTTATTTCGTATTTTTATTATTTACATGTTCACATAAGTTCATTCACTTTGCAAGTACACTTTTTTACTTACTTGAGATTATTTCAATTAAAGGACATACAAAAATTACATATTTATATAGCAACATTAGATCCAAGAATCATATTTCTTGAGGCTTGATTGAGATTTTTGATAGGCTATAAACCTAGGGTTATAATCCCATCTATCTCACTTAGCCCGAGGAGATACAAAAATGTTTGAGTGAGGATTTTTCCTTTCCTTGCATCGACACCAACAGTATTGTAGACGTTATGAATTGGTGACTCGGGACATAGTGGGAATTTAATAGGTGGTTGATTCAACCATGCTTAGTATGCTTGTTTTCCAAGTTGTTCTTTTTTTGCAACCTTCTCTTGAGTTAACATCATGGTAGTGGAGTGCAATGATAGAGGGTAGACATGCCGCTTGTCATCTGAATCTTGATTGAAAAAATATTGAACATTAAATTGATATTAGTAAACACAATGCACTTAGTACATTCAAACATTAGAGAAAACATTTATTAGAAGGATGGAATTTTTTTCCAATACACCTTCACAAACCACTTTATAAAACAAATGTCAAATTAAGTAATAAATTTACATTAATTCTATTGAAAATCCAAAAGTACAATTACTCAATGATTTTTTTTTCTTACACCCCAAGGAGACCTCTAAAGGTATTACCAATGCAAGATATCTTTGATGAGTGATTGGTGGGCTATGAAAGTTATAGTTTATTAATAACTCATCGCCAAGAGACAAACCACGTATTGCATGCACAACGACAAATTTAGATGCCTTCTTTTTCATAAATAACTCTTTGTCATTAGAGTGTTCCTTAAACGAACAATTTTCATTGAGAAATGAGCACCTATAGAAATTTATGAACCCTGCAATGCTACCACGAGTGTGTGGATTACCATTGATACATAATAGGTTATTGATATAATAGGATCTCCCTATAAAGATGTTTTGGGTAGCATTGATACCGTACTTTGGTTCACTAGAACTCTCAGTTGACTCAAAAGAAGGAGATGGGTTGATCAATTTCAAATGAAACACAATGGATTTGGCTTCCAACTTTTCAAAAAATAATCATATGGAATTGTTCCTATGTTCCTTTTCTATGTTTCCTATCGGATCCTTGATCGTAGTGGGAGGTATCGGACTATCAACTTAGGGAAGTTGGTAATTAACATAGTGGGACAATGTGACACATTGAGGGTTCACCTTTAACCCTTTAAATTTTGAATAGCCACATACTAATACAGTTTCATAAAAGATATTGCATTCACAATGAAGTACCATTGGCCCAGAATGGCTACTGAAAGATGGCATGTTACAATTGGCAAGGTAAAGTGGCTCTCTCTTTGCGTATAACATATGATTGCATTGTCTTGCTTTGGATAAGAGCTTGTGGAATTGTTGTATTGGTGGGATATCATGTGTATCCAATCGTGATCCTACAAAATTCAATGCACAATTATTCAAATGCATGTGTAAATGTAGTGTAAATTCAATTAGAGAATCAAAATATAAATAAATTTTGGACTTATCACCAAAAACAAGGGAGAATTTTGTGAACTTGGAATGATATGCAATGAGGAATATGGAGAGTTAGTCATTTGAAATCATCATTTTTGTTTACCTTTGCATTTGATCCAAAACCATAATTAATACGTTTCTACATTCTTAAAAGAAAGTTTTGGAAGCATATAACATTCTAACTTCAAATAGAATTTTGAGGGTTTTTTTAAGTAACTAGTGTCCCTGGTTTACATTGATGCATTGATGTCTTTTTTTATACTATATGCACTAGTGTGTTGAATTTTGATGCCCGTTGAAAAAACATATCTATGCTAAAACCTCTACAAAGAAAAACCTTTGCAAAGACTAATTACATATGTTTTCATTTCTATTTTTGTTGAAAACTATTGCTACAGTGTGACTAAGGTAATATAGGGCACCGATGCACTTAAATCTAATAGGCACACCACACACCAGGGTTAAAAAAAAATTCTTTGAAAAACATTTTTTTTTTCCATCAATGCATCGAAAAACCAAAAGAAGTAGGAAAAAAAAGAGCTATAATTTTATTTTGTAGAAGTGAGTTAAACAAAACTATAAACCCTAATTCATTGTTGTACCAAAAGTTAGAGGGGAGACTTATGCAAGAGATATTTACTAGGTAATATATTGGAATGGACATAGTTTTATAAAGAGTGGGAGTTTTATAGGGCCATTTTGGGTCACATACAAATCTACATAGGAGAAATTAAAGGTATGTATCTTCATTATTTTCATATCAACAATTTTTCCCTCAATAGATTCAAAAATTTGCAATTTTTATTATTATTTATTCTTATTCATATTTATAATGAATTTGTAATATCCCCAATAGAATGGGTGGGGATATTATGTCCTTCTGCGCAATAAGTGTTCTAGTTGAAAAATTTTAACAAACAATGTGCATGTACTCTACTAATAGACATTTTGTCAAACATATTGCATGTAATACAAATACATCAGAAATAGAAGAGACAATATGTGGTATTTTATTATGAATGAATATATGAATACAATAATCAAATGGATGTTATAGAAACTACAATGCACCAATGGAAAACACACAATACTAGCCAAAAACCTGGAATCGTGCCATGGTCTCCTCAACAGATGAGACCAAACCCTCCAAGTACCACAACCTCTCCAAGAAAATCACTACAACCCAAAACTGAAATCAAAACACAATATGGAGCTCTAGTGAAGATCCAGGATGGATCCTTCTCCTTGTCTAGCTATACCAAGACAAAAAGATACAAATGGGCGCATCCCTTTGATATTTGTTTAACTAATTGAAAAGAGAGAAGGAGAAAATATGATCGTACCTACTTCCGGTGTTTGTCCTCGTTGCTCCACTTTGAGCTTGATCTCCAAACTATTTCGCATAGATTGATATCTACAAAACCATAAACAACAAAGAGAAAACAAGGAAATTCCTACTCTACCACAATAGATTAAACAAATTTATCTATAGTAGACAAGCATATGTAAAGATACACAAACTACAAGGAAATAGTCCAAGTATTATTATTAAATGAGAACCCAAAGAGAATACTTACAAACATGGATGATGATGCAGCATTCCTCCAAGTTCCCCTCGTTCATTCCTTGCACGATGCTCCCCAGATAATAAGTTTGATATCCAAAGCTTCCTCCATTCTTCACTTCTCCATGGAAATGCCTCATTATATAGGATTTGGAGACTTAACCACCATGGACAAGATCACTCATCAGATCCACTAAAATGGGATCTCCAAGATTTTTTGGGAGAAGATATCTCTTCAAGGATTTTAGGGAGAAAATATATCTTCAAGGATTTTAGGGAGAAAATATCTCTCAAGGATTTTAAAGAGGAAATATCTCTCAATATCCACCAAATTAGGATTTTGGTTTGAGAAAATATCTCAACCATCCATGATATTCTCAACCTCTCCTTGAAAATAGGAAACCAAATGTGAGGTGTATTCTCACATTAAATTAATTTCCTTTTATGAATATTTAATAAGCAATTCATGTGCACATAGTATTTTGACCTTCATATAATACATTTCTCCTCCACATTGACTAGGGATTGTGACAAATGTTATTTCATGGTGTCAATGTATGTGACACTTTTATGACACTTGCGACACTTAGGGTGGGGTACTAAGTGTGGCATTTTGGTGTGTAACAGCTAGATATTGCACCACTGAAACCAAACCAATAGTGGAAGGGTTTTTCTAAACCCTAACTAAACAATGTCTCCAAGAGAACTTCAAAATGAGAGATCAAATCATAATTCCAAAGCGAGGCTCTACCCCTCCTTTTGTCCTTTCTCAGTTCCTTCTATAATTTTCCCTTTTCAACCAAATCAAATGTAACTTCTATAATTTTTCCCTTTTTGACTAAATCAAATATAACTCTCATTTTCCCTCCAATTTTCACTTTAATATTAAAAGTCACTTTAATAATGGTTAAGTAACTTATTAATCTAAAGTTACTTTATTTCCCTAATGTCACTTTAAAAACATAACATCTCCTAACTAAGTGACATTAAATGACCCCGTTTTTACTCATTTTTCTTACTACAAAATAGGGAAACCCAAAAATGGAGACATGAAAAATCCTCCCTTCCCAAAGATTGTTTGTCCTCAAGCAATGCTATCATGAACTGACGCTCCATCGACTAATCCAAACTGAAATGAAAAATGATACCAAGATCCCAAAGTACTGTGTAAGATGTGAAGCATCCTCCGCTCATGGTGTGGTTTGGTAATGTACTAACATAAGAGGCCTCCTAAAAACCACTAGCAAGAAAGGCCACTCAGTGCTGCAATAACTTGATCAACCCATCAATGTACTATTTTTCTAGGGAACCAATCTCATCATAGAAAAAACCAGCTCTCACCTCTGTGTCAATTGTTGCACTATCTCTTACTAAAATCCAAAGGTCCCAAGCTATCCTCAGAAGGGAACCATCACGTTGATGTTGTGCTACTCTGATCATAGTCATCTAACCATCATGCCTACTATGTGCCCCCCTCTTCTATAGATCCATGTTGACACACCTGTAAGGGATGAGCGTACTATCATGAATATTAGTTGGCATAAGCATACATGTGAAGTCACAGCCTATAAATCCATTGTCATACCTAATCCAAAATGTCTAAAAAGGGAGTCTATTGACAATGACTTTGGGCTACTCATGGACTCTAGAGATCCTATCACTAGATGACTATGTCATCCATGTTTCCCCATACTTATAAGATACCGTTGGAAAGTGTGTGAACTGGTCAATCATTGGAGACACACTATCGATCCAATGTATCCTTGGTAAATCTGTGGTGCAATATTTCCACATGCTTTCTCACTCTCGCCCATAAATAGAAAAAAATTGTATCCATCCTATGTAATGAGTATGCCACGACATGTTTTGTTGAAAAGTAGTATACTTCACTACACTTTTCGTGAAGCCTCTCCATGCGAACCTCTCACAGGTCTTCCTGAAGATGTGCAAGTTCCTAATGTATAAACCCATCTACCTATCCCTTATAAGCCATACTATCATAAGTTGCATAAATTTGTTCAAATCCTCAAAATACCACTCCTCTATGAAACCACTTTTATGCCTTCCAAAGGTAAAATCTAGAGGGTCAAAATGCACTCACATCTCTAATAGTAGTTGAATTGTCAAGAAATGTAATCCCAGGGTCCCAAAATAATCATCAAAAGGTACCATCATGTTTATGTTTCATTGCTCTGATCATCACCATTGGACCAATGTGCCCAACATGTGTCCTCCTCTCTTGGAACGCCAAGTTGAACTCTTGGAAGGGACTGAAATCATTATCCTGGATCCTCTCCTGTGAAGGTGTCTCGGTGAAATTTAAGTCTACAAATCCATGATTGGCCTCAAGTATTCCCTGCCATATAGATAAATTCTCAACCTCCCCTCTCCTGACGTCCCCAAAATGAAGTAGATCAATCATTGTCATAGCTCTGTCACTCATCATCATATGAATCAATCTATCACTCAGATGAATTCTCGGATCCCCCAAATTGGAAATCTACCACTCCCAATACCTGCTAGATATTGTTGTGCTATATTGGTAATCATCCGAGTCAAAATGATCCAAGTCCCTCATTTTCCATCATCTGGTGGAAACCAAGTTCTAGGAATCAATAATGTGTATGTTGATATGTTCGGCTCCTTCCAAACTAGACTGGGGAATTTTCTATCTCGATCATCGTCAATGTAATCATGTAATCCATGGAGTCAAAACACCTCCCTGAAAATTATCCATGTCACCTGCGGTGTCTCGTACTCATACAAGTACCCGAAATGCCCTGTCGAAGGTGGATCACACATAGCCTTCATAATCATCTATGTAAGTATGGACTCGGAGGATACAAGTGTGAGACCTTTGTAGTGGATAATGTCATCCACCACTCTATCAGTTGGAATCTCTGTGAACTGACCCAATACAATCTATATATCCTCATGTGCTTCGACCACATATCCCAAATAAAACAACTTTGACATGGTTATAATATTGCATGTCTCACCCAACTGACTCAAGTGAAACCTCCATAAATTGTTGGCATAGGAGGATAGTACTAGATGCCTCTACCACTACCTGGAAGACTATAAAGTGTCAAGTGTGTTGGCCAAGCCCAATGGTATGACCAAGAACTCAAGGTAGCATCTAAGAGAAACCCTGCATGTATCCTGCTCTTTGTCCCTGCTCTGGTGATATCCCAATCAAACATCCATCTTCGAGGAATATTCTTGTCCATGAAGCTCATCCATCCATTCATCAATTGTGAGTGATCTAAACTCAATGATATATATGAATCCCTTGTTTGGATGTCTCCCATAGGAAAACGTCCCAAAAACCCATTGCACACCACCGTACATAGTTGTATATTGTTGTATACCACTACACACCAATTTATCATCATGTACCACCTTGTATCCCATATGTTCCACTGTATCAATCACTCCACTAATATCAAATGATTCTGGATCCTAGAGTGATGTGTCCAAAACTATCCTATACTCGATTCCCCAATCAACTGGTGCATATACTTCCTTGTTGGTTGATCCACAAGGAATTTTATCAACTACCTCCTCTATAGATAAGAGTCGAGCCAAAATAAGTGGCTCATAATCCCTGCCAGGTGCATAGTCGAAATCCTCTTTGTCAAATCTCCCCTCCAACACCTGCAACTTTGAATGTTCCTCATGCGGGATCGTCACAAGAGGATCCTCCCTCAAATCATGAGTGTCACTCATGCCCTCCTGTGTTACTATTGCCAAAGATGATGGAGTCTCTATTGTTGTCAACAACAAAGACTGTGCCAGACTAAGTTGGTAATAAATCTCCTTAATATCCATTTCCTTGTATTCAGCGAACTTAAGAGCAAGGTCCCTATCCATGAACAGATGCAAGTAATCAGATTTAATTTCTCTAGTGCTTATTTGATGATGCATAATTGAGCACTAGTGATCCCATATTCAACTCCTTTTTGTCTCTCCTCCATCTGATATTTCCACATAAGATATTCAATAAACTTATAAGTATCATCTGCCCTTGTCAACACCTGCACAATTTGCTCCTCATTGACCAATAATTGGTCCTCCAACCACTATTGAGGTACAATCACATCCTAATCATCATCGGTATCATAATTCATATTTGGTGTTGAATCCTCATCAATTGTAGGTGTTATCACACTTTCACTTCCCACATCATAAGCATCATAGACGGTGAAAGATGTGGGATCCTCGAGATCAATTGATTGGACCATGTCATCATAATATGTTGCATCCTCTTCTTGTGTTGATTCATTAGAGATATACCCATCTAACACACTAGTGTCCTCGACTTCATCGGTTAGCATTGATGGTGTATCATAGGTTGGTGTTTGGTCTTCCTTTATACACATAGCTTCAGCACACTTAGATACATGTATCTCCAACTAGTCCATTTGTCCTTCATTCTTGTCTTCTTTTTCTTTATGCCTTGTGATTTTCAAAGAAGCCCCTTCCCAATCCTTGGGTCAGCTTTCATACTCAATATTGTATGTAATTTTTTCTAGCATTTTCTTGTTTTTCTTAATGATTTTCCAAGTTTCATCCAAGTATTCTTGAGTCTTCATCTTTTTTATACACTATAAATCACACGGATTTTTCCAGAAAAAATATGAAAATTTGTCGAAATTAGAACGTTGATAACTTTACTTCCCGGACTCCGTTTTGGTCGATTTGTTTTTTGAAATTGGCTATTTTTCTTAGAGAATTTCAAATACCAATTTGTTTTGGAAAATTGTTCTCAAAAAGTTTCAGAATGTAATCTAAAATGCTCTGCCCCTTTTTTTCCTTTTAAAATATACAAAACAAATTTTCCTTCTTTGGTCAAGGAAAGTGCTCTGGTGCAATCATGGGCTGGCAAGATCACCAGCTATGATACCACTATAATATCCCCAATAGAATGGGCAGGGATGTTATGTCCTTTTGCGTAATAAGTGTTATGGTTGACAAATTTTCACAAACAAATTGCATGTATTCTACTAATAGACATTTTGTCAAACATATTGCATGTAATACAAATACACTAAAGATAGAAGAGACAATATGTAGTATTTTATTATGAAAAGATATGAATAGAATAATCCAATGGTTGATATGGCAACTGCAATACCTCAATGAAAAACACACAATACAATCCAAAAACCTGGAATCATGTCATGGCCTCCTCAATAGATGAGATCAAACTCTCCAAGTGCCACAACCTCTCCAAGAAAATCACTACAACCCAAAACTGAAATCAAAACACAATATGGAGTTCTAGTAAAGATACAGGATGGATCCTCCTCCTTGTCTAGCTAGGGTGGATATTGCACCACCGAAACCAAACCAATAGTGGAAGGGTTTTCTAAATCCTAAAGAAACAATGGCTCCACAAGAACTTAAAAATGAGAGATCAAATCATAATGCCAAAGTGAGGCTCTTTCCCTTTTTGACCAAATCAAATGTAACTTCTAGAATTTTCCCCTTTTTAACTAAATCATATATAACCCTTATTTTCCCTCCAATTTTCACTTTAAGATTAAAAGTCACTTTAATAATGTTTAAGTAACTTATTAATCTAAAGTTACTTTATTTATCTAATGTCACTTTTAAAACATAACCTCATAACTAAGTGACATTAAATGACCCTTGTTTTACTCCTTTTTCTCCACTAACAAGCCATGTAAGTCCCTTCTACTACAAAATGGGGAAACACAAAAATGGGGACATGACATAATTTCAACAAAATAGAAATATTTTAGACTCACCTTCAATGTTGAAAACTCTAGCTTTGTTGTTGTTTCCCTTTTGTTTTATGTTCTTATAAACCCTAGCTGCAGGGGTTTAGTTTATTTACCCTTTTGACAACGAGAATTGTTTTTCGAGGTTTTGGGTATTTGTTTCTCTCCATAGTTGTTTCCATGTAAAATACATTTTAATGGATTGGGGCCCCCCATTACATTAGATCCAAAAATATGTCCCTTTCAGGTTTTAAACAAATAAAAAAGGGTTGATAAGTGTGCATTATACAACAATACACAATGGTGCAGTTATTACAGTATAATTCACTACTTGGACCCTATTTATTTTTTTTAATTCAAGCTTCACAGTGTGCATTTTATAATATATAGCACAAATGTGCTTATCATTGTAGAGTGCACTAGCCTGCAAGAAAACCTACAAATATATTAATGTGTGAGAGTTTTGTGTAGTTTCTTATCAAGCTACATGGTGCTCCATACTTAATTCAATGCATGTGCATATTATTGCATAATGTGCATCAATTGTCCCAAAAATAGTTTTATGCTTAAATTCTCTACTTTGTCTATAAAAAATATTTCATTATTTATATATTTCATTATGTAGGTACTTTATTGATAGAACATGGATGACGCAACAAGGATGGCCTACACCCTCACGGTTCCACCCTGCTCTCACCAGGACCTTCTCATTCTCTCACAGGCCCGAAGAGTTTAAGACTCTTCCAACTCCTCTCGGGAGTTCCTGACCCACAGATGTCCCTATCTTCGAAACTCGGGACTCGCGAGTTCACGAGTTCAGCACTCACGATATCGGGTCTTTCACTTTCCCGAATCCCGATGGTCAAAGAGTCAACATCCTCGAATATCGGGGGTTTCCCTATCTTCGAGCTAACGCCACTTGTCAATGCCTCCTCATATGGATTAACGCCCTAACGCCTGTTCTCCACTTGCACTATCGGGAAATCGCCCTTTGCGATGTCAACACTCCGTATTTCAAAACCCCGAGTGTCGAGGTGTCGATTCTCCGGGATTGCGCCACTTGTCTTCCACTAGTACCTGGGGTCCCACGCTACCACGTCCTCTTCGGGACTTCGCAGATCGTGGATCCACGATGCAAAAGTTTTGTGACGTCAAAAAATCCGAACGCCGAACCCCGATATGATGGGATCGCGTGCCACCTGTCCTCGTCACAATCGACAGCTCCCGTTAAATCGGGAAATCGCTATTCGCAATTTCAAAAGGAAATGAACCTCTTGCCTTTGAAATCGCCGAAGCCCGAACCCCGATGTGCCAAAATTTGATGGTCGGTTCTCTCCTGTGCCCAAGGGTTAAACTCCTTGCAGCTTCTCCATGATCCAACGATCCCCGGGATTTCGCGATTCTCCTCCGCGAATCCTGTCCGTTGATTCTCTTCCTCTGGAGAACTCTTCCGCTCCAAAGCTTCTCTCAATTCGCGCTCCTCCTGGGTCTGTTCCCAAAGTCTCACCACGGAACTATCCCTCCTGAGCTTGGTTTCTCCCACTCCTTCAATGGAAAGTTGGTGCACTCCTTGCGCTCAGCGTCCAATCACTCTCCAAGTGTTGGATCTTCAGGAATCTTATGCATTTCTTCTCCTCTGTGAACTCTCAACATGAGTCCCATTGAGACACGTGAAAGCGCTGCCCTTCCTGAGATTTTGTCCTGTAACTTCGACCTCTACAGAAACTCAGTTCCTTTTCTCTTCCTCCTGCAGATGGAGAATATAATGCCTCCTGGCAGTCTTCCGGCTCAAGCCATCTATTGTTGAGTTCTCTGGGTATTCAGTAACCCAGTGAAAGTTCCCTCACCGGCCTTCCTTCAGATGACGGAACTCAAAGAGTTCCTTCCTCCTGGCTATTTGCGTACTCTCTCAACGCCCTCCTGGCGGAGTGTCTCTGCCACAGAACAACCCACAGTTACGCTTCCCCTTGTGCTTACACACTTCGCTCGACGTCCTCCCGACGGAGCTCCTTAGGATCCTCAACAGCATTCTGGTCTCTCTGAACTCACAGCAGAGTTCTTTCCTCTGTGCACTTCTATACACCCACTCGATACCCTCTGGGTAGAGCTCCTACAGAACTCCCAGTAAAGGTTTTTTCCACAATAGTGTCTCAGCTACACTACCTTGACTATTGAGGTGTTCAGCAACCCCAAAGTCCTCCTTCTGTATGAGTTGTTGTCTTCAAGGCTTGTGCCCTCAGCACGTCTTTGTCTGACTCCTCACGAGTTCAGAAGTGCATCCTCTGTGCACTGGGATTCAGAGTCTCAACACTYTKTCAYGCCCTCATGGCATGAACCCTCAAAGACTCTCAACCTGAAATCAAACACACTCCCTGAAAATGGCATGATAACCACACACCCACATACAACATATACGACGAACACACACAGACATCCATTCAACACAAATCAGATGCAGGAAAAACTGTTATTTTTATTAATAATGGCAAATGCCTGTATATTTTACAATGGTGTTCTCGAGCTCTCCTTGGCTCTACATGTACTTCTCTTTTTTTTTAAATGAGACCTCCCTATCTCTCTTTTACCTGAGGTGCTCTCAGCGCTTCCCTCCAGGTACACCTACCCTATTTAATTACAATGAATGGGGCTGTCTAGTCCAGCATCGGACCTAGATCTCAGCCAATCTACAA
>JZKD02S1884318.1:362630-372960 GCA_000966675.3 Picea glauca
GATGCTATGTGATTCATTTCGTTGGCTTCAATCCCATTTCTTCACCCCTGTGAGCATCACCCGATGCAATGAGTGCTAAGTGGACTATTCAAATCATGAGAATTATTGGTCAGTTTAGACTAATACTCATGAATATGGGTCATAGATTAATGACTTACACTACGTAGTTAATCCCAAAAATAATATCTAATATCTTGCACTGCAGAAGCCCCTATAACTTAGTGTAAAAAGTTGTTAGTGGTGTTTTCAGTACAAGTTGATAAATGGGGTTGACAAGTGACTGTGGAAGTACTCGTTGCAGACCCCCTTGCTTGGTACAGAGAAAATCGTTTGATAAGTTCCTGAGGGAGGAGGAGACTAACCTTCGTCCCTGACTATCGTTAAGCAAGAAGAAAGAGTCTCTCTCAGAGCATCATGGTCTAGCTAGTGGGTGGCTAGCAATAAATCCGTTCAAGAGTGGTTGTGCCTATGATTGGGTGGAAACAGACATCCCTTTCAATAGTCTCTTCATGATTCTATTTTTTGAAAAGTATTTTCATACTCTGTGTACTGGAATGGAAATGATGATTGAATATACATGTCTATGACTAAATTATGTATTGAATGATTAAGGTAGAAATGCTCATTGTTTTTCTGTGAACCCGTTATTTTGAATGGCCTCCTGTGTGCCTCAGCTTAGCAGCTAGAGATTTATGGGGCGTGGGTCTGCAAGAGATTCGGGGTAGGTTTAACTAGAATACTTAAGTCATGTCGACCCCTCGAATTTACCTTCACAAGAATATTAAGTCCAAACTCTGTGGAAGGAGGGCACCTCCTTTAAACCCTTCACCTGTGTGACTGAGGGCTTATGTCCACGATTCTAGCCAAATCGTGACTAAGTGATGAGCGTGCAGCCTCGAGGCTTGTCCAATATTCCATATGACCAACATCTAGGAACCTTTCGCTAGACCTGAAAGGGGGCTAAGCCTTTCTGACATTGGAACTTTGGGAGTTCGGAGCTCTGAGGTGATTGGCCTTACCACTCTCAAACCATTTGAAGGAAAATTGTTGGTTCGATCGCCAACAAGGTTGACCGACACCTTATGTTTCCCCTAACCATGATCGATGGACCTGTCCCACTGTTAAACCCTAACCCACTCACCAATCGTGAATTAACGTGAGTCACAGATTCGAGAGTATTCGGTAGTCTCCTGGTCATTGGATCTACGTCGAGGTCATTCTAGCATTGAATACTTCAGGAGAACAGAGGTTTCATAGCACCAAATTTTCTAAATGTCAGAGTTGTGAATTAATGTGAGTCATGGATCTGGGAGTCCGTTGAGAACCCCTCTTAATCGTTCAATCAATCGGTGGAGGGACTCGCGTACAGTACTTCGGCGAAGTCCTACTTTGGGAGAGAAGATTTGTCTTAACGCCAAACCCCCCGAATGTCGGAGCTACGAATTAACATGAACTATAGATCTAAGGACACTTCAAGATCCTTCTTGGTCATTGGATCCACGTTGCGGTCAGTTCTGTGTTGACCACTCTGGGAGAAAGGGGGTGGTAAGCGAGCGAAAACCTCTGAATGTCAAACTCGAGAAGTCATGCAAGTTGTAGATCTAAGGACGTTGTGGGGCCATTCCTGGCCATTAGATCTAGACCGTGGTCAGCTCGGCGTTGACCACTATAGGAGAAAAGAGGAATTCACATAACGGATCCCCCAAACATTGAAGTTACAAAATAATAGAGGTCGTAGATCAATGGATCTACGTGGATGCATCTCGACCATGAGATTTGAGGGTGTCGGAAGGATATCAGTCTGGAGTGATGTGGCATGCTAACGTCACCTAGGGTGATGTGGACCCAAGTTTGATGTGCCACGTGTCACCTGGATTTGTATGTTTCGCAGACCCTATGTTCCCATTAGAACATTGTTATAACCCTAAATTGCACCACACATGCTTACCTGGCATCATGCCAACTCATATCCTTTCTTTTCCAAAAACACTGCAAAACAACTCCTTAAAAATCCTCTTGTGTAAATGCCCACGTGCCCTAACCCATTACTGCATGTGTGTGCATGCTGGCTGACCCAAAACAGCCCGCGTGGACCGATAGAAGCATGAAAAAAGGGAAGTTGCCGACGGAACAAAAAGCTATGGGTGAGTTAACTGAAACTCTTGGCCATGCATGGCTAAGGGTTCATCCAAATACCTAGCTCCTTCTAACCTATAAAAGAAGGGGTAGGGGTACCAATTGGAAGAGGAAAAATATAGCAAAGAAACTCTACCCATTTACGTATTCCAGTGTCCCAACCCTTTAGCCTTTCCTAATGCCAAAGGATATTTGAAGCAAAGCAGTTGAAGGACAGAAGAAGAGGAGCCCAAGATCAGGTTCAAGGAGCGGTGGCCGGTCTCAACTTTTGTAAGTTGACTCATTTTAAGTAATAAAGAGAATGCGTTTCTCATCCCAATTCATGAACTTTTTATGGTTTGATTAGTTTATGTTTGATTTCTAACCCGTTAGTATATAAGTAGTATGCATGCATAGTTGTTTCTCGTCTTGAATGCAGGTCATCTTTGGAAGGAGCATTGCAAACAAGTAACCAAGCACAACGGAGGATCGACATCGAACGTCGGTAACGAGGTAGGTTGATCTTTCCATGCATTTACTAAGAAAAGGGGATTTAAATCTAGGGATGAAGGTAGAAAGTAATTTCTATTCAGTCATATCTGCATGCAAAGTATGAACTCTATTTGCTAGTCCGTAGGGTGTTTTTCCCCAACAACAGAATTGGCAACCATACTGGGGAAACTCTCTAGGGTTCCTAGAATTTTATTTAGTTTTTGGGTAGTTTAAAGACTAGTTTTT
Source organism: Picea glauca (assembly GCA_000966675.3). Lineage (NCBI taxonomy): Eukaryota > Viridiplantae > Streptophyta > Pinopsida > Pinales > Pinaceae > Picea > Picea glauca. The sequence continues at coordinate 365,484 of JZKD02S1884318.1, forward strand.
CTTACCTGTCTTTTCTTTTTGTTTCTGTAAGGTCTGAGCTAGCAAGGAGTCTGGTTTTCTATACCATCTTTCCCTGAATTTTGCTTGACTGTGTTTTTCAGGACCCACAGAGGTACGCGTGGCCTGCACAAGGTCTGCACGTGTGTACCCGCGCCCTATCCTCTCACAACCCGCGTGTGAATGCTAGCTGTAGAGGTAGCAGTAGTGTGTACAGTTCAGAGAACCTCAAAGGCATTCATCCTCTTCCTTGTCAGAATCACACATTCTCATGGGGTTTTCTAGAATTTCGTTTGAGTCTTGTTTGCTAACAGTCCTATCTCAGATTGTTTTTTGCCTTACTATTTTTTCCTTGCATTATTTGTTTTTCTGTTAGAAAGAGTATCCAAGCCTTCAAGGGATCCTAGTTATCAATATCAGTGGTCTCTTCATGCTTTGGTCGGTCTGTTTTCATTTTTTCTTAGAGTTTAGATATACACGCAGCCTGTACAAGGTCAGCCCGCGTATACACGCCCTATGTCTCTGTTCAGCGCGCGTTCGCACACGTGTTGTTTGAGTAATAGTCATGTGCTTATGCAGGCTACTTTTTGTTAAGGGTGAGGCAATCATCCTCTCCTCTGATGAGAAGTATTCCTCTCAGGTGTTTGAATCTCTGTTTGAACAGTCAGTAGCTTAGGATTAATTTTACCCTTGGCTTGCTTTTTCTCATTTAAAACTGTCAGAAAAATAAATAAAAAATTGTGGTTTTTAGACAAGTGTGAGAGTCATTGTTTTTACAATTGCTATTGTGTGATTTTTTTTAATCTGATTCTTTGCGATCTTCGATTTAAGCCAGAATTGTTTTTCTTGGTTTTTTGCTTGTCAGTATTTTCCCTTTCTTTCTTTACTTGCATTTAAAATAAAATAAAAAATCTTTTCATTTTCTTCTTTGGTTGAAGAGTGTGTTTTTGCATCATTAGCTAGGGAAAAGTCTTTCATTTCATAAGTTTTTGCAGTTCGCTTAGATCATAAGTAGCTCGTAGTCAAGTGAAATTCCTTTGAGTTTGTTGTCCAAAATCTTAGAAAAATTAAAAATATTTTTTGAAAACTTGTTGAAATTTTGCATTCAGTAAAAGTTTTGTTTCTAGATTTGTTATTCATTTTTTGCTTTCGTCTTTTACACATCATTAGTTTCACCCTCATACCCCTTGACGTAAGACAAAGCCATAAAAGTAATTCTAAATTTAAAATCCACTAGACTTTTATGTTTATAGGGTTCACAAACTAGTTCAGGACTAGGGCCTTGGATTAGGTTGGAGAGGAAATTCTTCAAGGCCATTTAAAATCAAACATTGGAGTCTGAGATAGGGAGTGTCTAAGTCCAGTTTCATGGAAGTTATCCGGGACCCCCCTCTAACATAGGGGATAAACACGAGGTCACATGCAGAAAGGTAGCGGAGATAACCCCTCCAAAGCCGGACCAATCGTAGTGGAGAACACATATAGAGGGCTTGTTTTGGGATTCCGTCGTTTTCATTTTCCACGGGGCTTCATGGGTATCAAATCCATTCAAGGTCCTCAGTTGTCTTCTGGACCATTTTCTCTCGATGCCCTTGACAGGTTTCGGGCTCGATACCCTGCTCATTATGGTCTACCTGACTTTCGACTGTACCCGCCTAGTGACTATTCGCGTGCTGGCAACCTAGTTGTCAATATTTGTTAGGGACATACACAGGTGATTGCAGAGGTATACCACGGTACCTAGGACAGACATTGGGCCACGCTTTGTAGAGTATAACCAGAGGGTACTTCTGTGTTCGAGTTTCACTTGCACCGATAAGTTTCTCTAGTGTTGGTTGTTGTAACTATTCTTCCAATTAATTTAGTGTTTGCTTGTCTTATCTTCTAGAGACTTTTTCCTTAGTGTGTGTTACTTTTGAGCGTTTAGACTACCTTAGAGTGTCTTGGATCTTCTCACATAGTGGAGGATCCTGAGCTTCACCGATCACGAAGGCTTCTTGGCCTGCCGTCGGTTATACTAGAGCCACCCCCGTCACCATTAAGGCAGAAGCTAGACCAACAAGGGTCTTTTGAAGCGACCGGGTTACAAACCATTGTGCCCGAACAACTCCTGGAGGAATCGACCATTTTGGACCTTGAAGCAACCGCTCTTGGCTCGATTGAAACCCCAACCACCGATCTCTTGGCACCTTTTATTGTACCAATTCAATTTCATGAGTGCCAGACAGTGTCACACACAGCAATGGAAACAAATGTTGTTACTTCTTCTGAGAATTATTCAGTTCCCATCACGGTTGTCACCACAGGAGCGTCATCTCCTAACCTACCATCATCAGTCTGAGCCACCATGGTCTCAACTGCAAGTACTTCGCACAGTGGTCTGAACCCGTCTTTGGTGGCGGCCACAACCCCTTTTACACCTAGTGTGAAAGGCCCTCCGTTCTCATACGGTATGCCTAGTTTGGGTACAAGTCTTGTACTTTCCTACTCCACATTACATATTTTGGGTCTAGGGGCGGGGAGATTTAGCGCTCCTCTGCAAGGTCACATGGGGGGCACTCCTATCCCTTTTAACGTTTTTCCTTACGCAGGAGGTCATATCCGTCCTTTGTCCCCTTCACTCGGTGGTTTGCATCAGCAATCCGTCAGGCAACCTACACACAATAGTTTATTTGGAGCAGGAAGTCAAGGACCACCTTCCCATAGTATGTCAGTAGGTTCGACACCATTTTCTTGGAACGGAATGTTTGGTAACAACACCTTCTCGTCAGTCGCTTTCCCAACTAGGGGCAACCCCATTTTTGGACAATCTACTCCTGTGTAGGGTACTATTCCTGCACAGGGGGGAAACCTAGTAGGACCTTGGAATCCAGAGCAAGGATCCGTTCCCTCCTTCGAAATGTCGATCTGGGGTAATTCTTTCCACAATCAATGGAACCTCGGACAAGCTACTATGCCTATCCCCACAGGACCATCATGGGGTAATCCTTTCCAAAGTCCTTCGAATACAATGCATTCACAACAATCCATGTCCTATTTGGGAAATCAATCGATGATGTCTCCACAAATGCAAAATCCTTACGCTAGTCAGGGCCATGGTTTCTACCAGAATCTGGGCCAGCAGCCAAAATTTTATTGGCAACCTGGTGCCAGTCAAACTCTAGGACCCTTTTTCCCAGGTTATCAGCAGCAACCCAAACTACCTTTCCTGGCAACTTTACACTTGCCAGATTTGACAAGGTTGTTGAATGACCCTATTTGTCACGATCCGCGTTGGCCTCCTATGCCGACGAAGTTGCTTTCAGACATTCCAAAGTTTGAAGCCAAGCCTAATGAAGATCCAGGAGATCATGTGACTACCTTTCATCTTTGGTGCTCATCTAACTCATTGAAAGATGACTCTGTACAGTTGCAATTGTTTCAACATACTTTCATTGGGAGTGCCACGAAATGGTACATCGAGATCAATCGCTTGAGATACTCTTCTTTTGGCGAACTGGCAATGGCTTTCCTTAACCATTTCCAGTTACCTGTGAGATACAACGCTGGCATAGAGTTGCTCGCTAATTTCAAACAGACAACAGCGGACCATATCTCTAATCACATCCGAGAATGGAGACACTGGAAGAGTTTAATTAAGGTACCAGTCCCACCAGCATTCCTGCTTGAGTGGTTCCTTAAGTATTTGGTCCCACATTTATCCAAAGACGTCGTGACATCCGTAGTTTTCTGTGAAGAAGACGCCATCATGAGGGCTCAACAGTTTGAGATCATCTATTCTCAGTCTGGTTTATTATACAACATCTTGCTAGATGTGCCACATTCAATACTGGATAAAACTAGACAGAGAGTTGGACTACATGCCGATGGTATTGTCGTTTCAGCAAAAACCAAGCCCACTGAGCAATTGACAAAGCAGTTGCAACAGTTATTCATACAACACACAGCGGCCAGCCAAACTACTGCTTTGGCTTCTCCCCCTACCCAAACGTCAGAGGTACACACAGTGCAGTCGACTAATCCAAAGGCCCCCTAGCAGCCTGAAGGGAAGAAAAAACAACGAAAGAAGGGTAAGGGGGATAAAAAACCCAACGATAATTCTAGTGGGGACAACACTGAAAAATGGAAGGCAAGGTATCCTTGAAACTTGTGCATGGAAGACCACCTGACCCATCTATGTCCTCGACTTGCAGAGGCCCAAAAGTTTGTCACGCGGCAAAAGCAGGTGGTGTTGACAAACCCATTTCAACATGGGAAAAATCTAACTCAAGCCTCTGCAAGTACGGAAGGGGGCAGCCAAGAAAACTGCCCACCTTCGAACAACCCCTCGTCCACAAACGTATATATGGTTAGGGGTGATGCTTTCATATCGACTAGAGCACACGATTATAGTAAACCAAGTGATTTTGAGAAGGGAAAAGAAGTTGACCTCCCATCTCTTCCTCTACATATTGAGAAGATGTTGGGAGAAACAATGACACGCATTCCAAAAGGTGCATTTAAAAAGGCTTATCATAACCCAAACGCAAGGGCTGCCCAAAACTACTCTGTGGTGGAAGATTTATCACAAACCCCTTGTGCGATGTCTGCTTTGGAGGTCCTCCAAAGTTTCCCTTCTTAGAGGAAATATTTGTTAACCGCTTTGGGCTCTACTGAGACTTGTAATCTGGGTACCATCATGTTAGATACAACCGACTTAAAACCTCGTCTGCCTTACCACGTAGTGTTTCAGATAGTAGTGGCTTACCCCATGAAAAATTTTACACAGAATATCTTTCGCACAGTGGTCGACGAGGGCGCCTCGACATGCGTTATGTCATTGGCATGTTGGAAGGCCATTGGCTAGCCTGTTTTGTCTCCATCACCTAATCTCCTCACTGCTTTCGACGGTCATTCGTTCTGACCACATGGCATCGTTCCTTCTTTCCCCATGTAGTTAGGAGGGAAGACCGTGTGTGTCGAAGTAGAGGTAGTCGATGCTCCTCTCGACTATAACCTCTTGTTAGGACGGAGTTGGACTTATGCTATGCAAGTTGTGGTTGCTATAGTTTTTCGGGTCTTGTTGTTTCCACACGAGGGTCGGATAATGACCATCGATCAATTGTCTTTCTCCAAACTTGACCCAGCTTTGGGGGCATCCACGGTCCCGATGATTGATAATCCTCAACCAAGTGTCGTCAACGTAGGAGTTGGTTTGTGCCCATCTTTGATGGGTACCTTCGATTACCCACCTCCGCAGGGCGATATCAAATTTATATCTAATCACCATAAGGTTGAGATTTTTCAAGTTTCGTCATTCCGCACAACTTACTTCGAGGATCGATGGATTCTTCCTTCCCCATCAGCCACGATGGATGAGACAGGGCACCCCAGCATGTCCATGCCTTTGTCTATCGCTGAAGTAGTGTACTCTTTAGTCCAGCAAGCTTCAGCTAACACTGATCTGACAACTGCACAAGAGTTAGATCCACTTCTAGAGCCTATTTGGGCTCAGGGTTCTCTCGCTAACGTCGATTCAATAGACTTAGTCTTGCCTTCTGATGAAGCAGTAATCGAAGCAATGACTAGTCCAGAAAAATCTTGGGAAGATCTTCATCACAGATCATATTTTCTCCCAGAATTAAGTTGAATCAAAGCAGGAGAATTCACCGTGACCATGACGGGAGATCAGTCGTGTCCTATTAACCTCCTAGCTACACATGAAATTTATGCTGAGGGAAATATGGCAACTATAGCTGAAACTATACTAATCAACATCTCCCAAAACCCTGGTGTCGTGGAGAACGTCTTCGTCGGAGCAGATTGCTCCCCCGAAGAGATTCAAATCTACACAGATCTTTTCAAAGAATTTCGCGACGTTTTTGCCTGGTCTTATGAGGAAATGCCAAGTATCGATCCAAAAATAGTTGAACATGAAATCACAATGTATCCTGATGCCAAGCCTGTTCGACAGAAACTTCGTCCAGTTAATCCCAAGAAAGCAGCAGCCATCAAGATTGAGGTTGAGAAATTGTTAAAGGCAGGTTTTATCTATCATATCCATTTGACTCAATGGATGTCGAATCCTGTGTCGGTCAATAAAAAACAAGGCATGATTCGTGTATGTACCGATTTTCATGATTTGAACAAGGCATGTCCCAAAGATAATTTTCCAACACCGTTCATCGACCATATCATTGATGAATGTGCTGGTTGCGAAGCCTTTTCTTCCATGGATGATTTTTCGGGATATAATCAAATCCAAATAAAACCCGAAGACCAACACAAAACATTATTCATTTTGCCATGGGGTACATTCGCATATCGTAAGATGCCTTTTGGTCTTAAAAATGCTGGCGCCACCTTCCAGCGGGCCATGTCTTTTTCTTTTCACGATCTCAAGCATATAGTCTAGGCCTATCTAGATGATTTAGCATCACGATCTCGCAAGAGAACAGATCATCCTACACATCTTAGACTAATATTCGAACGATGTCGCTACTTTAGGGTTCGCTTGAATCCAAACAAGTGTATCTTCTACGTAACGTCAGGACGTTTGCTAGGTTTCATTGTATCAACAACAAGGATCATGGTCGATCCTCTCAAGGTGGAGGCAGTAATCCAGTTGCCCCCCCCATGCACAATCCTACAACTTCAGAGTCTACAAGGCAAGGCGAACTTCTTACGACACTTCATCGCCAACTATGTCGAAATCACCAAGGGCTTTATGCGTTTACTGAAGAAAGACGTTCCCTTTTTTTGGGACGAAGCCGCTCAACGCTCTTTCGACGCATTAAAACATGCCCTTGCAACTGCACCTCTGCTACGGCCACCTAACTATAACAAAGATTTCTTATTAAATCTGGGTTCCGCAGAGTCAACCATTGGCATGGTTTTAGTTCAGGAAGATGATTCGTTCTCAGAATACGTGATCTATTACCTGAGCCGAGGCCTCGTAGGACTGGAACTCAATTATTCTCATATCAAAAAACTTGCATTGGCAGCAGTTCATGATGTTCAATGATTTCGTCATTATGTTTTGTTTTGCAAGACCACCGTCGTTGTTGTCATGAATCCATTCCAGTTCATGTTGACACTATTGCACCTTCTTTGTCACCTTGGTGAGGAGAATCAAGGTGCTTGCAAGCTCAGTTGGGTCTTCTGAGCAGGACAGTTGTAGGGGAAAGAGTTAGAGAAAGAAAAAACAAAACTATAATTAAGAATTAAACTAATAAAAACTAAAATCATAAGCATAGGGACATAGAGATAACAAGAACAAAAAGACCCATGTCACCAATGTTTGAGGCTTGATCTATTGATGAAAACAAAGCACCAAGAAGAAAGGGGACTATGAGTCCCTTCTTCCTCCAAAGGAAGGCTCTTGGCCCCTCACTAGTAGCTCTTCTTACAACAAAGAAAATGAAAATGGTGATGAAAGAACTCTTTGCAAATCCACTCAATGGTGAGATGGATTGCTCAATGAAATGGTGCCAATGTGTTC
>JZKD02S1884318.1:373120-410856 GCA_000966675.3 Picea glauca
GAAAATGAGGTGCATTCATGGCTTTTTATAGCATTGCATTGGGTTATTATGTAACTGCTTTGTAGTGTGAAAAGAGGCCATTTAGGGCATTATTAGGTCTTTGACCAGCCCACCATTCGGATGCAACCTAGATTTGGTGGTCAAATCAGCTTGGGAGCTAAACCATAAGTGGTTGGGAGGCCAACCACATTCATAAATGCATCGTTTAGCAGGTGTGCGGATTTTTGCGCTAACAGCCGTGCATCGTGCACGTATGCGCGCATTCTACGATCCTGTTCCGCACATGTGCGCGCGCGCCCAATGTCTACAAAGCGCTCTTCAATTTTTCACTACTTTGTATAGTTTTTTGTCCTTTTTTGAATGATGTGAGATTAATTCAGAGCCATGAATGACTTCATTACTTTTTGACGATGTTGAGTTCTTGTAACCATGTGCAGACGAAATTTCAGTGATAACAGATGCCCCCTGATGGATGAGGTTAGGAGCATACGTATAGCCGAAATCCATCAATGTTTCTTCTACTGAGAGTGTTGTTGTAAGATAGAGCAATAGTGGGATCGTTCAGAGCGATCCGTTGGAGAAAAAAGGAACCGGTAGGACCCGACCTTCTATGAGGTGCGTAAAATAGAAAATTGTGTACAAACGAGGCGAGCATGCCCCATGCTCGTGTCATGTAACTCTGGAAAAGATAGCTGAAGTGTTGGTGTAGACAACTGCAGTGCCCTCAAAGGCGGTCGTGATAGAGGCAGAAGACAATTCTGCAAATGAACATGCTCTGAACAGTAGGCATTGATCGCGGTAATAAGTAGCAGTGATGGTGTGGGCATTGATAGCCCTGCCAAGTTCAGATGTCTTCAGCAAATAAAAGAACTAACTGCAATAGTCGCAAAGTAAGACCCACTGTAACATGAGAAAGTGTTGGCGTCGAATGTTACGGGGGTCAATGACAGTAGGGAGCAAATGTGTTTCACCCTGTGCTATCCGAATTCTCTCATTGAGTGGAGAATTAGAATCAAGATATTGTCGCCCTTCCGAAAAATGGTGTTGATGTCGACAAAAGGGGACGCGACTCCTAGAAGCAAAGGGCTTCGTGAAATCTACTGAGGTAAGGAAGTGGCAGAGGTACATGGATGAGGTCAAGAAGTGGGAAGACTCAAGACTGCCCTTGGTTGGAGGATGTATAAGATAAAAAGTGGTCGCAACCGTGTAACGAGGTCGAGTGTCGGGGGGACGACAAGACCAGTGATAAGTTGTGCCAGAGGCGGGACAAGGTGAACAAATTCATAGGGTAGAGGTAAGTGACATGTGGGGTGCTCTGAATATATGGCCGATGTTGGCAAGGGTAGATGATAAGTAATGCTCCAACCAAGGGTGACATGGGTTACGTGTGGCCAAAAGGAAGGAAGCAAGTCACCAAAGGTGACGACAAAAGAAAATGTAATGACTGGAAATAAAGGCGTTTTGTACAACAAATAATGAATAATTTTGGGGAAAAATGTACAAATACAGAAACGAATGCCCCAGTGTGATATGGGTGGCCCATGAAGGGCAGAATTTGCTTGGAAAACTGATGAAGGGTGGGGGCCCCATTGGTGAGTTTCTGTATGAGGTAGGTGAAATGAAGGTAGGTTCGCAGATGGGCAAACTAATTGTGGATGAAATGGAGGGTTCATGATACTGTGGTGGTGCAGGTAAAAAATAGAACCGTAAAGAGATAATATGGGAGTCTGTGTGGGAAATCTAGCAAAATGAGGAGAAGGAGTATGTGGTTGATTCGCGACATGATGAAAGACTATCGGGACTCCCATCCCTAAAGGGTAATGAAGAACAGCATGAGTGTCAAAAGTGCCAAAAGGTGCTATAAATGGGTCAACTCATGTGGGTAAGAATGCTACCGGGTAACAGTACCGAAGATGCAAATGGAGGCGTGGGTACTGCAGAGCCGGGAATGGGGATCCTAGAGGCCAATATCAGAGGGTGTGACTGGACATGTAAATGCGATACAACGGGAAAGACTACATGTCAGTGCTGAATATATACCTGAAGGGGTTTGTGTCGATGGATGATGATCAAGTACCTGCACACATGAAAACCAAATACCCAAATTAAACAATATCTGAAGAGAATCAAAGATATGAGCATGTATTGGATAAATGTGACTATGCGTGTGTGTACCTGACCATGATAAAAAAATAAAAAAATAAAAATAAATGTGCCCCGGGGGCTCAGGGTGAAAAGCGACCCAGGGCCTGCTGTGATGTAGGTGACGGGATGTTGATCCCGTGGCTGAAGACGGTTTGAAAAATGGACGCCTTGGGCTCCCGGAATGGTGAGTGGAAGTTTGGCAAAAGGCCTATATATAGCTGTAGGGCCCACATTGCCACCTCATTTGTACCTGCTGCAATAGTGACTGGATGAGCAGTTTTAAGAGGAGATTTGGAGATTCGGGGAGGACAAGGCATCCGATTGAGGATCTACGAGTATCAGGTTAGCGGTCTGATCATCCTGCATAGAAATATGTTTTCAATTTTTGGGCAAGGGTTGTACGAAGGGTCGTATAGAGATATTTAGGGGGTCTAGGCCCCACATGCGCGGGCGATCGGGTGATAGACGCGCATACATGCGTGCCTGTCCACTGGATATGCACACATGGGGGCGCGGTAGAGGGAATTTAAGGCGCGCTCAATAGGCACGCCTATGAGGTGAACAGGCACGCACCAGTGCACGTCTGTGAGTTAGATAGGTGCGCACCAGTGCGTGTCTATATGGTGAACAGGCGTGCCCAGGGGCGCGCCTGTGAAGCAAACAGGTGCGCATTGATGTGCACCTGTGTAGTGTACAGGCGCGCATGTGTGCGTGCCTGTGTAGTGAACAGGCACGTCGATGTACGCGCCTGTGTAGTGAACAAGCACGCATGTCTGCGCGCCTATGGGTAACAAAACCGCGCCTAGGAGGCAAGGCTGGGGTGTAAAAGAAATGAGTCTTTTGAGGTCTGGATGGTTGCTTGAGCTAACATAGGGCTCTTTGTTGTCTGCGGGTGGACGGCGGTGACGATGCCGGTGCGGTGGCGAGAGAGAGACTGGGCCCAGTTACGAGATGTCATGGCCATTGAGGATCCCGGTGTTCATGTGACTTTGGCAACCTGTGGGTTGCTAAAGTTCTTTGAGTGCCCGTTGATACGGGCACAGGAATATTTATTACAGTTCCTGATCCAGATGTGGAGTCCGGAGCTGCACTGCTTCCTCATGAGAGGAGAGAAGATCCCCTTCACTGCGGTGGAGGATGTATATTTTTTGACTGGGCTCCCCTTTCGGGGAACGCCCCTATCGGCAGAGCCGGTGCTGCCCAGGACTATTTTGCTAGCCGATATTGGCCAGAGATACTGCTCAGGTCAGGACTTTATGTCTGGGACTGTGCTGAGTATAGGGGCGATAGATTCCCTGGTGCATCATTGTATAGCAGGGATGATCGTGCGGGTATATGGGTCACTGGCGACCCAGCGGATTAGTGGTGGCCAGCTTTTGGTACTGGAGAGAGTGTTGGCCGGCAAGCGTTTTTCTTGGGGGCTGACGCTGCATGCGCGGATGGTGGCGTAGTTGGACCACTGGCAGTCCACTGGTGTGGGAGAGTTTTCTTTTGGGTCTATCCTAGTGGCCTGATTCTTAGAGAGGGTGTCGATGTTGCGCTCGAGGATTCTACTGGAGATGTCGAGGGTGTGAGAGCCGTGGTTGAGGTGGTGGTCGACAGTTTTGCTTCGTCACGGTGGTGGTGAAGGTGGCCACTTCTTTTCAGTAGAGGCGGCACAAGTGTGCCAGCAGATGCCGCAGGCGATACTTCGATACCCCTATGCTGGGGTGGACTTCCAGGGTGACCCAGACATGGTGCTACCTCCAAGGGAGGTTTTTGACCATCGAGGTATGTTTAGTATTGGTGTGCATGTTTTGGTTTATGTTGTTTGTTTGAGATATCAGTCCATATGTATATGCTATAGATGTTGATACTATCTATTGGTGTTATTTTTTGTATGTGCAGATGTGGCACCTCGCGGGCATGAGGTGGAGATGCAGAGAGCGTCGACTCATCGAGAGCCGAAGACACTACCGCATGGAGAGAGACATCGGCGGGAGGATTATGTGGGGCGACCAGCTGAGCCAGAGAGGGCAACGAGGAGGCACCGGTTCGATGACCCTGGTGCAAGGCCACCACACTCTCCTCCGGCGGAGGTTGGAGTAGATTATGATGATATATGTCGTCGTCTGGAGACAGTTTTACAGGATTTGCCTGAGGGCATGTGGACGCGCATCCAGGACGAGAGTTTCCTAGATCAGTGTGTGGGGGTGCCGCCACCATGGCGGGCCATTGTGCGACGAGTAGCAGTGCTTGCTGCTATGACGAGTGGACGTCTGTCGCCGGGGCAGGAGGGTTCTGTGGGTGGACCACCACCGCCTGGGGCAGGTGGTGGTGGGCTGCCACCACCTGAGGGAGGAGCAAGTGGTGGGGTGATAGAGGCACCATGAGTGGTGCCTGATGTATATCCTTTTTGTGTTGTATATAGACTGGTGAGCCCATTTTTTTTATCGAGGTGTTGTATTGGCCTGCGGATACATGTATTTTTGTATGTAAACATTCAGATGGCCTAATGGGATTTTATATATACATGAGTATACATATTTTGAGCTTCATCTGGTGTCTACATGTGTTTTTTGTTGATGAGTTTGATGATGTCTATTCTATATATATGCTGTGACAGGATTTGTGAGATGTTTATGTATGTGTAGCTTGATGTGATATATGCCAATCTAACACCATGTTAGCTATTTGATCTGTTATTTGATTCAATTGTCTTGGAATATGTGTAAATGTAATGGAATCAAATTGTTGAGATAACAGCCTAACCTGCAGGTATTTGCGAAAGAGGTGTGGATCGTGTACACGATATACACTGTTGAGCTGGAGAACGACTAGTTGAGAGTCGAGGAAGACGCTAAGGTGACGAATATGATGATGTTGGGTGTCGTCCAGGAGGCCAATGACAGCAATGTATTCAGCTTGGTTTTTGGTTGCTAGCCCAAAACAGATGCCACTTGAATGTAGCATTTCATGTGAGGGGGTGTAGAGAGCCCAAGTTGCCAAAGCGAGATTTTGTGTCCAACGGCTGGCACCATCGGCGTAACCAATGTGGTAGGCTGGTGGAGGAAGCATCTGTCAATAGCACAAGGGATAGTTTAGACGTGAGGGCAAGAGAAAAAGATTAAAAACACTAAAAAAGAAGAAATAACCTAAAGTAGAATGACTACTTTTAAGCATAAAATTTCTTGAGATACAACCCATTGACAGGTTCTTTGAGAGAGAGGCCTTCGGGAGAGGCCAGGATGTATGCGTCTTTGGTGATGCAATGTTGGATGATGTAATGGCCATGCCAGAGTGATTCGAATTTTCCCTGGCCGAAGGTATCATGAGCAATATCGTAAGCCAGGATGAGGTTGCCTTCGCGGAATGATCGAAGGTTGAAATGGCGATCAAAGGTAGTCTTGGATCGTTTTTTAGCTGCCTTGTTGTTCTGTAAGGAAGATCGATGATCTTCATCCAGAGACTCCAAGTTCAGCAAGCGCTGCTCCATTGGAGCAGTGTCAGGTAATAGCTCAATTGCGGTGCATAAAGTGGGAATTTCGCACTCGATGGGAAGAGTTGCCTCGACCCCATGGACTAAATGGAATGGTGTGAAACCAGTAGCGGTTTTCACCACCGTTCGATAAGCCCATAGCGCAGAAAATAACATATGATGCCAATTGGTTTTATGTTTATTAACCGTGCATTGTAACATGGTCTTGAGGACTTTGTTAACTGCCTCGACCTGTCCGTTTGATTGAGGGTAATATGGTGAGGCAAACTCATGAGAGAATCCTAATCGAGATGAGAGTTCGATGAAGATCTCATTCTCAAAGTGTTTCCCATGGTTGAAAACGAGTTGGAGGGGTACTCTAAAATGGGATATCACGTGGTTAAAGAAAAAACGCGCTGCAGTGTCAGCGGTGTTGTTGAAAGTGGGCATAGCTTCGGCCCATTTGGTGAAGTAGTCAACGACGATAATGATGTATTTGTGACCATTGTTGGAGGGTGGATTACAAGTCATAAAGTCGATGCCCCATTTGCAAAAAGGACCGGCAGTAATGAATGGGTGAAGAAGAGCGGGGGGAGCTCGGGCTTTGTTGGCGTAGAGCTGACATTGCTCACATCGTTTGACAGCATAAATGCAATCATGAAATAAGGTAGGCCAAAAGTAACCGGCTCAGATAATCTTTTGAGCAGTGGATATACCCGAAAGATGGGCCCCACATGTGTCGCTATGGCAGTCGTTTAAGACTCTGTCGTCCTCGTCAATAGTCAGGCACCGACGAAGGATGGTGTCGACACCCTGCCGGTATAGGATGTCTCCGATGAGGAGGTAGCGGGGGGCCTGATGGCGAATACGTTGAAGATCATCTCGTGAAAGGTGGTTACCGAAATTTTGAGTTTGGAGGTAGACGAGGAGGTCGTCATACCAAGGATCATCCGAAGTGATGTAAAAGAGATGTTCGTCGGGAAAATCGGTATTGACGGGGGCACTGGTGGTGTCAGAAGGGAGGGTCGTGACAAGTTTGGCGAGAACAAGGGCCTTCTTACTCTTAGGTGTTGATAACTCAAGGTCATACTCCTGAAGGATAATGATCCATCGAGCGAACTTGTCATTAACTTGTTGACGGCTAAGCAAGTACTGCATAGGGTTGGAATCTGCGACGACTTTTGTGGTGCGAAGCAGAATGTAATGGCGCAATTTTTGGACTACAAGGACAACTGCAAGAGTAAGTTTCTCTTCGTGTTTATACTTCAAGGGTGCTCCTGAGAGGTTCTTACTAACGTAATAAATGACGTGTTCACGATTTTCATCTCCAAACTGGATGAGGACGCCGGCTACTGATACAGCTGATGCTGATACGTAGAGGATGTAGTCGCGATTATAGTCAGGTGCACTAATTAAAGGTGCATTTGAAAGCGTTGCTTTAAGGTCGTCAAATGACTGTTGGGCGTGGTCGTCCTAATGAAATGTGATGTCGTGACGTAGTAAGCAGAGGAAACCATGTGTGCATATGGCATAATCTGGGACAAAGCGTCGAAGAAAGTTAGCTTTTCCCTGAAGACTCTGAAGTTGCCGTAAATTCTGGGGAGGTGGAATTTTGGTGATAGCTTGGACTTTGAGGGGGTCCATGGTAATACCGCTTTGGGAAACAATAAAGCCGAGGAGGTGCTCGGCGGTGACACAGAACACGCACTTGAGAGGATTCAAGCTGATGTTGTACTGTCGACACCGTTGAAAGATGATTCGTAAATCATCGAGATGCTGGGTGCGTTTCTTGGATCGAGCTGTGAGGTCGTCTAGGTAGGCGAGGATGATTTTAGCCAGGTCATGGAAGATGTATGTCATTGCCCACTGGAAAGTTGTGTCGGCATTCTTTAAGCCGAAAGGCATGACACGATATGCAAAAGTACCCCACGGGGTAATGAATGCGGTTTTATACTGATCGGTTGGGTGGATTTGTATTTGGTTATAGCCAGAGAATCCATCCATAAAGGAGAGAGCCTCGTGGTCGGCGCAGTCGTCGATAATTTGATCGATGAAAGGCATTGGAAAGTTGTCTTTGGGACATACGTTATTGAGATCGTGAAAGTCTGTGCAAACGCGTATAGTGCCCTATTTTTTATCGACGGGTACAGGGTTGGAAACCCATTAAGTGTAAGCGATGGGGTGAATAAACCCGGTCGCACGTAATTTGTCAATTTCGGCTTTGATAGCCGCGGCTTTGGATGGGTGTAGCGATCGTTGTTTTTGGCGAAATGGTGTGATGTCAGGCCAGGTGTCGATGCGATGTTCAATAATAGAGGGATCGAGGCCAGGCATTTTCGTGTATGACCAGGCGAAAATATCCCTATATTCCTGGAAGAGGGCTTTATACGCGGCGATTTCCTGAGGAGTGCAAGCAGCTCCAATGGTGATTTCTTCGACGATGCCATGTTTAATGGAAATGTTGGCCATGTTGCCTTCTTCAAATGCATCAAGGGAAAGAATGGGATTGTTGAACCAATCAATAGGCCCTGATGGGATAAAATTCTTGGTTTCGACCGCGTAAATGGGGTTCTGGTTAGGAGGCATGAGGGCTTCCTATGGAGAGAAGAGTGCACGGTGATATAGCGCAGCCCAGGGAGAGTCTGGGTGGTTTAGTTATTCGAGTATTTCCTCATCGCATTGGAAACGTCGGGAATACAAGGGGTCGTGAGGATTGATCTCAGTGACAATGTGGTTGTCCCCTGATGAAGAAGCAGGGAAAATAATGCTAGGAGTTGGGGAGGGTTCACTCGACATAAACCATATATTGAAGTATTGAGGGGTACCCATGGTGGTTGGGTGGAGAGTGTCCATAGTTGAATGAGCAGGAGAATTGGGGGGGTTGCGGGGTAAATCCTCAAAGGCGTCATTGAAGAACCATGGAGGCATTGGGAGTGCCTCGGGCTCGGGAGAAATGACATGAAGATCCTCGAGTGACAAGGTAACGTCAATTACCGCCTCTGTGGGTCGGTGAAGCAGGGCCAATTGACGTTGCCTGTAGTCAAGGATCATAGGACACTGGTATGTAAAATGAGCTAATGAATCACAGAGAGAACAAGGGTGTCTCATACGTTCATTGACTGAAGTGGTGACATAGCGGATGTCAGTGATATTTGTTGATGAGGACATAGCAGGACGAGGGTGGTTCTGGAAGTTCTGGTGTACAGCCGCTAATGTCTGTCGAAAGCGTGGCAGTGTTGGGCAATGATGGGTGTAATGGCCATACTCTGAACATATAGCACAAGCATATTTGGTCCTTAACCCTTTACTACTGGAAGGGTGGGTGATAGTGGTGGGACTAGCAGTAGTGGCGGGTGTTGTGGGAGTTTGATTGAGGGGGATCAAATTCCATAATTTAGGTAATGATGGGAAATTGTTGGTTTGGTGGCCCTCTTTCTCACATAGTGCGCAAGGTGGTGGGATGCGTGGAGGAAGTGGAGCGGTGGGCTCTTTCTTCTTTCTCTTGCCCCTAGATGTAGCTAGGAGGTTAGTGAGTGGGGGGGTGGTGGGGATAAGGACAGGAATCATCATGGGGAGGCCTTACTGTGGGGGAAGGGATGGTCGAGGGACCATCTCAGGTGGGTGTAAATACCAAACTGGGATTGCTAACACCATATTGGTTAGTGTGAGTGTAGCGGCTACCTAAAAAGCTTCTATACCTAGTGGAGGGTAAAAGAAGGGAATTTGAGTGAGGGTTTGGGGAACTGTCTCCCAAATGGGACTATGCCCCTGAGGGGATGTGGATTCATGGACTGTTGGGGTCGACGAGTGCGCAGGAGGCTCCGGCGGGAGTGGTTCTACGACTATTGGGACGTCAGGAATGACTGAAGCCTCCTGAGGAGGACAATCATCCTCTGTATGAGTTCCATTGGATGAGATGACGCATACTTGGTTAGCAGGATGAAGGAGTGGTGGTGCTCCATGGTACATCCCTAACAAGGATGGATCTTTAAAAATCCTAGGACCCATCTCGATGAGTGGATATGCATCTTGGTTTGTGTGGATGAGGGGAAGAATGTTATCGAGGTTGGCGGATGGGTTAGGCTCATAATGTGAGACTTGGTCGATGGTCACAATCTTCCCATTGTGGGGGAACATCATTGTCCGAAAGATGGAAGATGCCACTGCCTTCATAGCGTACATGTAGCTATGACCGAATAGGATATTATAATCAAATGGGGCGTCGATAACTTCGATGTCAATGAGAATAGTCTTGCCCCCAAGTTCAACGGGGACGTTTTGGAAGAGCTCTTCAGGAGAGGATGGTCGTCCGTCATAAGCTCGTAATGTGATGGCAGAGGGTATGAGTTCCGGGGAACCAAGTTTCTACCATACTATTTTGGACATAATGCATGTAGATGCACCTTCATCGATGATACACCGATGAACTTTGATGTTCCGTATTTTTACTGGTATTTGAAAAGCGATCAAGGTGGGAAGACGAGGTTCTCTGTTGTCAAGATCAAAGGTGATGAGTCAAGTATCGGCAGGGTCAACTGCCCCTAAGGCAGAAAGTAGTGAGTCCCGCTGCGTAGGACAAGTCTGGAGGACTTCCAAGATTGACATGGCAGCCGAGGATTGCGCTAAGTCGTCTACCAAGCTATAGTTATGAGTTGCCCTAGCCTGTGGGTTCTGGACATTCCTGCGCAAGGGGATGTGAGGGATGCATAGTGGTGGGTCGACGGAAGGGTGAGGGATCACCAACGGGGGTCCCATCGGTGTAGGGTTTGTCTCTGGAAAGATGGGAGTAGACTCAGCAGGTGCATGATACTGACGATTTCGCGTTTGCAGAAGGATTTCTTCCTCACTGGTGAGGAGAATTGTACGCTTTGCTGGATTGTTGGGGTTGAGGTATTGTCCCCCATGAGGTGGGGGATGTTGTGTGTCCTGTTGGGTGTTTATCACACCTTGATGTGGAATAGGATTTTGCAGCACGGCGGGGGGGGTTGTTGCACGTATTGTTGTGGTGTCTGTTGAGGGGTAGGTTGTGCAGGAGAATGGGGAAGACTACCTGAGTCTTTCAACCATTTGAAATCAGCGATCTGGGGGAAATGGTGAGTGTAATGACCGAACTCACCAAAAAGGGCACAAGGGAAAATGGTTTTAACATTATTTCACCCTTGGCATTTGTTATTATTTCCCCCTTGGGGGTTTTGGTTCCCTTGGTTCTGGTTGCCCCCAGTGGGTTGGTGCTGCGGGGGTTGATTCCTGCCTTGACCTGGGTTGTTGTTATTCCTGTTCCATCCTTTCTTCTTGGCATTTTTCAATGGGTGAGTTGGGTTGGTTGTATTCAAATGTTCAAAACTTTGGTATTGTTGAGCAGTAGAAGGTTGAACAAAATTTACCCCCGCATGAGGATGTGGGGGAGCCATGGGTTGTGGAGGACTAGGAAATGGGAAGTATGGATTTTGTGGTGGTACCGATCCATAAGGTACATAGGAAGGCGTAGTGCTTTCGCTAGTACTATAAGTTGATGTTGAGGGAGTACCACTGGTGGCTGGAAGAGGTGGATGCATGGGAGGTGCCGGTGGTGGTCCACTGATGGGTGGAGGTATAGCAACAGGGTATGGTTGTTGATAAAGAGGTGGGGGGTAATAAGGAGTGCCCCCATATGCTGGCGGATATTGAGGTGTTCCATACATCGATGGTGGTTGGGGTTGTGGACCATGGTGTGTGGCGGCACCGATTAGTCCGTCTGTTGAGTGAGACATCCCAGGTTTGTCTTGGCCAAATGGCACAGGTTTTGGAAGATCAGGAAGTACCATGTATAAGTATCCTGACTGTGCATAAATGAGGTCATACTATTGGGCCTTACTGATGGCTTCCTCTTCAGAATGAGGGAAGGTGGAAGCTACATCCTTACCAAGGAGAGAGACAAGTGATCTAAGAAACCAGTCGAGACACTGTTGCTTGGTGGTTTCCGCTTTGCACAAACTACGTCGCCTACGCCACTCATGAACGTGGTCGGTGATGTGTGTGGCTGAGGTTTGTTTGAACTTAGATAGTAGTTCAAGACCATTGTCGTGGCGGATGGGTAATTGGAAGAAGGTCAAGAATGCTTTGGCCAATGACTCAAAGGTTGTGTGGGACCCCGATTTTTCTTCAACATACCATTTAGTCGATGGGCCAGTGAGTGTGCGTTGAAATAATCGCAGTCTGATGGAGTCATCCATAATGCTATTGGAAGAGCACCAAAGATGAAAGTTCATGACATGGTTGGCAGGATCATCGCCTGCCTTTCCTTCAAACTTTGGTATGTCTGAAGGTAGTTTGGTTGGCATTGCAGGCCATGTGCGTTCATGCAATTTAGGATCATTGGTGAGTTTGGTGAGATCCGGTATGTTGAGAGAGGTCAAATATGGCATCTACAGTGGGGGGGGGGGAGGATTATCTCTAGCCATAGGGTGTTGCGAACCTGAACCTTGATGGGGACTAGGTGGTTTGGTGCTCCCTCCTTGAGAGGAAGTGGGTCCCCCGCTTCTGTGTAAAGGAGAGGGAGTGAACGGATGACCTTGGGAAGTTGACCCAAGTAAGGGGGAACCAAGCAAAGTTGATCCTAAGATAGTAGCAATCACAGGAGGGTGTGAAGGAGGTGTCAATGAGCGAGCACGACTAGATACTCCCCCTAAGATAGGAGGGAGGTTGAGCAAGCATCGTGAACGACGGGGGTTCTGTGGTTCCCCTATGTTGTCAGATTAGCTGTGTGAACGTGTGCAAAAAGTGGTGAGAGTAATATAGAAACAAGAGTCTTTGTGTTGAATGTTTACACAATATATATATCCAAATCAAACTATAATCAGATGTGCATCATACATAAAATGAGAAAGAAGCATATATGTGGGTAAATGGGTTTTGTCCACATGGGGGAATGAAAAGAAAGCAAATGCTCGTTTCCTAGAAGACGTAACGTCCTTCCTCTCAAATAGCACTGGACCTTCCAATAGTACTCAACAGTGGGGTCTGAAGTCACCGGAAGAGAAACTAGTGAAGGATGAAATAATTGGTTATAATGAGGGGTAAAGGGGGCATATCCTGAAAGAGCTGGCGATATTTCCCAATAGCCACACAAAATCCAATAAAGGTGCAATTGCGGCCCACAATTGCCACCTGGGTAGATGTCCTAAAGTTGGTCACTAGGTACCTCAGTCAAAGTGCGACATTTAGATTTTCTGCCTAAGAAATGGGTCACGGGCTGGATCCCGTCCAAGAGGTGGGTGCCTCAAGGGGGGGTGCACAGAACAACCGGACCTCGGCCTTCAACCCTTCACGGGTATCTCCCTACCTTATGGTGATTGGAACACCTGACTTGGAGGATTTTCAGTTCCCTATTTCACAACCTCTATGTTTTGACAATGTGAGAACCAGATAACGGGGATTTATTTGGATGCCTATCCCCGAAATCCTACCTAGACTAAAAAATTTCTTTTGGCATCTCCTTTGGAGAAAAACATAGTGAGTTTTTAGAAATATTTTTGATGTAGTTGTTTTGGGAGGTTGGGGGTGCAAACCAACCTCGTTGATTAAAAATGGGAGTGGATAGTCTCGTCAAGAAAAGATGGGGTATTTTCGGAATCCCTTTGGAGGAAACTTACTTTGACCTCCACGTTTCAAGAAGAAGCTATGTGAGTGATAAGTGACTTTTGTGTGTGAGTGAAAGTGTGCCAATTTTTAGTGAATTTAGATGTCACCTTGCTGCATGTGGACTTCGCTTGGTCCTTACAAGAGTTTGATTATCTAATTAACTAAGTGTCTTTGGTACAACCTTGTGTAATTCAAAATCCCTAGGAAGCTAGCATGTGGACATGTGGGTCCGTTACTATCATTTAACTCCCTATTTGTGATGTAATATAAGAAAATCTTGAAACTATCCTAGATTGAACATGTGGGCATGTATGGGCCCATTACAAACCTTTAAACTTCCCTAGTGTTTTGATCTAGGAAAGCAAAATTCCAAACACTACCCTATCTTTGTAGCATGTGGGCATGTATGGGCCCGTTACAATATTAAGATGCATTTGAAAAAGAAAACTAAGAGGGGTCCCAAGAAGGGTTGTTGTCCTCTCCTAAAGGTTTTAAACTTTGTTAAGGGAGATGAAATTGTTTCACAATCTTTTTCTGATTCTCAAGGTCGCTTGAAGGCGCGAGAGAAGAGCATACTAAGCGATTGTAATTCAACTTCTAGTCCCAATGTGAGTTATATGTGATTTAAAAAATGATTTCGACCTTATCTTGTGAATCAAAACAAGCCATCCATGTGGCAAAAAACAAATAAGGGAAATTGATTTTTATCCTCCTAAGTGCCTATGTGTGTTTGACTAACCCCTTTATATGATGAGGGGACTAAGTGTGGTGCAGTTTTTAAATCATGCTTGACATCATTTTTAAAAAGGAAAATGGTCTTCCCCACATCCCAACAACTTACAATGTGAAATTTTTCTCAGATGCGCGGCCCCTAGTGAAGACAGAGGCGCACAGAGCCCAGGCGTGTGAACAGAGATGAGTCCAAAAGTGCATGCGTGCAGAGAAAGGTTGTTACTTAAGCACATGCACGCATGATGCATGTTTGTGGGGTAGAATACCCACACACTGGTGACAAGCAGTCGAGAAAGAAAAATCCGGATGGATTTCTCTCAATTCTCCTTTGAATTGGATGGTTGGCAGGTCGGCCTAGGCCGGTTAGTGCACCTACAAGTCAAACAAACTAAAAGAAGAGAAAAATAAACCCAAATGAGGTAGGAATTTGATACCTTTCCCCAGTGGAGTCGCTAATCTGTTGCACCTTCTTCGTCACCTTGGTGAGTAGAATCGAGTTGCTTGCAAGCTTAGTTGGGTCTGCTCAGCAGGACAACTGTAGGGGAAAGAGTAAGAGAAAGAAAAAACAAAACTATAATTAAGAATTAAACTAATAAAAACTAAAATCATAAGCATAGGGACATAGAGATAACAAGAACAAAAAGACCCATGTCACCAATGTTTGAGGCTTGATCTATTGATGAAAACAAAGCACCAAGAAGAAAGGGGACTATGAGTCCCTTCTTCCTCCAAGGGAAGGATCTTGGACCCTCACTAGTAGCTCTTCTTACAACAAAGAAAATGAAAATGGTGATGAAAGAACTCTTTGCAAATCCACTCAATGGTGAGATAGATTGCTCAATGAAATGGTGCCAATGTGTTATTGTCAAGGATGAAGTCCTTAAAACAATATAGGCAGCATAACATTACTTTGAATTCCTTGAGAAAATGAAGTGCATTCATGGCTTTTTATAGCATTGCATTGGGTTATTGTGTAACTGCTTTGTAGTGTGAAAAGAGGCCATTTAGGGAATTATTAGGTATTTGACCAACCACCATTCGGATCCAGCCCGGATTTGGAGTTCAAATCAGCTTGGGAGCTGAACCATAAGTGGTTGGGAGGCCGACCACATTCATAAATGCGTCGTTTAGTAGGTGCGCGGCTTTTTGCGCTAACAGTCGTGCATCGTGCACGTATGCGTGCATTCTATGATCTTGTTCCTTGCATGTGCGCTTGCGCCCAATGTCTGCAAAGCGCTCTTCAATTTTTCACTACTTTGTATAGTTTTTTTCCCTTTTTTGAACGTTGCGAGATTAATTCAGAGCCATGAATGACTTCATTATTTTTTGACGATGCTGAGTTCTTGTAACCATGTGCAGACAAAATTTCAGTGATAATAGACACAACGAGTTATAGGTGGAAAAATCAGTAGATGGATAGTCATCCTCCAGGAATTTCACTTAGACTTCGTTTTAGCAAAGTCCAAAAAGTCATTGGTCTTCACAGAGCTTATTTCGGAACTTCCAGTTGAGTCAGGTGACGTTGTGCCTGAGGAATCGCCTATCCAGGAAGATATGTTTTTTATCACATCTTTAGATTCTTGGTACGGAGATATACTTATCTATCTCTAGACTTTGAAGTGCCCCACCTCTGCTTCTCGTGATGAGCGTCGGCGTATATGCCATCAGGCTAAGAATTATCTCATACTCAATGATACATTGTATTGGAGAGGTGTAGACTGCATCTTACGTCGATGTCTCACACATGAGGAGGCATTCATTGTGCTCAACTATTTCCATACCGGAGCTTGTGGTGGTCATTTGTCTGGGCTGGCAACAACCCAAAAGATTCTACAAGAAAGTTACTTATGGTCGACACTTATCAAAGAATGTATATAATCGGTCAAGAAGTGCCATCTGTGCCAAGTCTTCTCTTGGAAGATGAGGGCACATCCCACGCCTATGTTTCATGTCATCACAGTTGGTCCCTTCACCAAGTGGGGGATTGATTACACTACTTGCAACCCCCCGTCAGCAAGGGGGCACCGCTATATCATCGTAGTTGTCGACTACTTCACTAAGTGGATCGAAGCTATGCCAATGTTTAAAGATGATGGAGAGACTGCAGCTCTCTTCTTATTCAACCAAATCATAGCAAGGTTTGGTGTCCCGAGAGATATTGTCACTGACCATTGCAGTCACTTTCAGAACCAAATGATGACTGAGTTAACATCAAATCTTGGGTTACGGCAAGAGCATTCATCATCTTACTACCCCCAAGACAATGGGCAGGTAGAGGTTGTAAACAAAACTCTTAAGACTATTCTACAGCGAACTGTCAACTCAACCAAGTCAAATTGGCATTTGATATTATACTCAGCATTATGGGCTTACCGAACATCTGTTAAGACTACAACCGGTTTCTTTCCCATCAAATGTCAAATCCCATCTCTAAAATTGGCAGTACAATTATTGCCAGACACTTCTCCACTTGAAGAACGGTTAGTACACCTTGAGCAGCTCAATGAGTAGCATCGTGATGCAGCCCTAGCCAACAAGGCTCACAAACATAAGGTCAAGTGTCAATATGATAGGTTTGTTCATCCTCGGATTTTCTCTAAAGGCGACCGTGTCCTGGTCTATGACCAAGATAAGGACCCCCTAGGGGCAGGAAAATTCAAACCCATGTGGTTCAGACCCTTCATCATAAAAGAGGTTTTAAAAAAGGGTGCTTATCGTTTGGTTGATTTTGAAGGGAATGCTTTGACGGAGCCTGGAAATGGGCTCTACCTCAAGAAGTATTACTCATAGGCAGGTCACTGTGGGTAACTTTTTGTAACATATGTATAGTCTTTATACTATTACTTTTTAGTTTCTTTTAAGTGTTATGGACGTGTCATTGATGTTATCTTTCGTCAATCTGGCAGATGTCAAGTGATTTTGAGGTGTTCGTTGGGTATGCAGACGGTGCTAGTCAGCACACTCAAAGGCTCACCTCTGCAGCTTGGGTAATCTTTACACCTCAGGGTCAGTTGTTATCTTCCGGAGGTATATGCTTAGTTGACACCACAAATAATGTTGTCGAGTATAGTGCAGTTATTGAGTTGCTTCGTGACGCTCTGTCATTGGGTATCTCTCACCTCTGGGTCTATCTCGATGCTCAACTGGTTGTGTCACATCTAAACAAAGTATATCAGGTTCATGATCCAACTTTACACAGACGATTCCTTAGGGTACGTCTCTTAGAACGAAACTTTGATTATATTACATATTTTCATGTTCCTAGGAGATTAAACCAAATTACAGATACTCTAGCTAATCAAATTTTAGATTGGCATCTTGCACACATATGAAAGAACATTGACATAAGCATGTAAATACATTTTTTCACACGTGATCCATAAGACACAAAAGATCAAAACACCATATATAACATTATAAAATAACCAGAGTACATAGATGGACGCAAGCGCCTCAAAAATGGGACTAATAACGAGTCACAAGGATTATGCCCTCAAAAAATATATACAAATAGTGCTCGTGGAACGTAAAAAGTCTAAATAGGTTCAGAGCCTGGGCCCTGTTATAATAGTCCACAGCATGGGCTAAACGCCTAAACAATCAGACCCACGTATGAGGTTCCCCCACTACATGAGGATGCAGGGATGGCGGTAGGTCCTCTATCTCTGCCATCGGGACTGTGCGAGTGAGTGCAGTGAAGTTCCGCTCAACTCGTCTAAGGACCCTCTCATCCTCCCCGGCTGGGAGGTTCCCTGCTATTGTTGGTCCCCCGGCGGCAGCTGCGGCTTCTGGCAGAGAGAGACACCTATTCCATGCATAATCGATAGGTCGCATGGGTCCCACATCTGCATGCAACAAACGTATACCCATCAAATACTCTGGAATACAAAAAAAAATGATATATATAACAAAAATGACATAAAAATTACATATGCAAACAAAAAACTACAAAGGTGGAGACTTACACATCTCCCCTCGCTCCTCACCAGGAGGCACGGGTATCTTAGGATCTCTATAAAAGTCTATCCATGCATATGGGTAATCCTCGATCACAGGGATCTGTCGTGATAGCCATGCAAAAAATTCATCATTGAAGGACTCATTGGTCTTTCCACCACCCTGTCGTGGCAATAATACTGCCCATTTACATACTGCAGGAAAAGAGGCATGATGTCCTCATACCACTTCCTGAGGACTAAAGCTCAGAACTCTCTCAAAGAAAAATGAACACAAAATCGTCCTAAACCCGAAGTTCCTTTGTGTCCGCTGTCAGCAATCTGTCAATTGCCTCTTCATACACTCAAGTAGTGTGGTACTCCAGTCAAAAATCTGTGCATTCAAGCACTGGATAGCACAGTTCATCTATGCGTGAGACGCCTGATGCAAGGTTGTTGAACCGGTAATCCACCCAATCAGTAATAATATCACCTGCAGTGATAGGTTAGTGATCTTACTGATGGGCACCTGGGAACCCACGCAGGTTGTCCCAGCCTCACAGTGCTCAGCTATCAGTTCCGCTATGTTATGCGGCCCCGCAGGAAACATCCTAAAGTTGACTGGTTCCCCTCTCCTTGAGAGGCCAATCAAAAAGTAGATATCCTCGATGGTGAGCACCAGTGATTGCCCCTCTAGCATGAAGGCCTCTGCATCAGGATGTCAATAGTCAATCAAGGCATTCAATAGCCTTAGTTGTGCTTGCATAAATGGACACAAGAAGAACTTCAGTAAACCACATTGCATCAACACGGCCATGACGTTCGGATCTCCCGCAACCAACTCACTAATTGCTTCATGCTCCCTTTCCCTCCACTGGACA
This sequence comes from Picea glauca, assembly GCA_000966675.3. Lineage (NCBI taxonomy): Eukaryota > Viridiplantae > Streptophyta > Pinopsida > Pinales > Pinaceae > Picea > Picea glauca. The sequence continues at coordinate 391,891 of JZKD02S1884318.1, forward strand.
TACATCCTGCCAACACAACAAAGTTCAGGAGGGTCAGTACTTTCACTTTAGTTCTTTTTTTGCTACAAAAGGGGGGTCCACGCGCGCTGTAGAGGCGACAGTGGCATGTACACGCGGGCAGCCTTTACTCTGCCCGAGTGTACACATGGCCTGTCCAGAGACAGCCCGCATGTACCTAGGGCTGACCTTTTAAAGGTCGACGCCCACCCAAAAAATGAAAGCAAATGCAAAATTGAAGAATTGAATAGCTAGATAGGGGAGTTTGTACTTACTTGGTCCAAGCGGAAGTTCGTTTCATCCACTGTAGCTCCCAGAATCACCGTTTTTAGCAAAGGGAGTCTTTTGGCTCTAGAGTCAATTTCCAAATCAGCAATGGTGATAATGAGCTGCCAGCTTCTATTTATAGACTTTTTGGCCTCTTTTTGTCACTTTTTTGGCTTCCCTTATCAGTTTATTTATACCAAAAACCCTTTAGAGTGATTCAGGAGTTATGTGAGAGGGATTTGATCGGGTATTGGGACACTTTTTTGCGTTTTGAGAAAATTTTGACGGACCATGAAAATTTTTCCACGAATCAACTTGAGCATATAGGTTAGGTTACTACCCCAACTTTTGTGTCTCGTTGTCTTTTTCCTCTACCATAGGATCGATCCCATCAGGTTGTGACACGGAACCATCATATCTACTTTAGAAGTGTTGCAAATTGCTTGTAAATCTTACCAGAACATGGATTCCCTAGGTAGGTCCTGGTTGCATTATGGTGTCCATGCCATCTCTAAAACACTGTAGGCTCGGGAGTCCTTATAGTCTTTCCTGACTATGAGTTTGAGCCTCATTTGCATGATTCTTCTTCGCTCTTGATCTCACCCTCAGGACTCCCAAAAAACTAATGAGTCTCCTTTTAAGCCCTTTTCAGACCCTCTAAACATGAAAAGATTGTCGAGCGATCTTGTAGCCTTTCACGCTCGTTAAACTAAAATTTGAAGTCACGTCTGTTCGGCGGTAGTTTACCCCTTTTTCAATCCGAACGGTCAACTGTATGAACAAAGGTATACTCTATGGAACTTTCGTTCTTTAGAAGAGTACTCTCAGGTATAATTTTATCCCTTTTTTGGGGCCTGAGGGACTAAACTTCCGAAAAAGAAACCCCCACGGAGTCCATGGTTAAGCTCTTTTCAGACTCCCTAAAATTGAAAAGATTGTCGGGTGACCTTCTTCTTTCACACTCGTTAAATTGGTCCAGAAGAATATTCCTAGTGGAGTCCATAGTTAAGCTTTTTTCAGACTCCTTAAAAATGAAAAAATGGTCGAGTGATCTTGTCCTTGTCACACTCATTAAAATGGTTTTGAATCGACGTCTAATCGGTGCTAGTTTACCCCTTTTTCGAACCGACTAGACTATCTTCGAAAAAGGTACCCTAATGGAGTATCCTTTTATGTTTTTTCAAACTCTCTAAATATGAAAAACCATCGAGCTTACCTTCTTTGGGCTCGTTAAACTTACATTGAAGGACATTACCATTGTGTGTTTTATCAACCGCATTTGCATACCTTATCGACCAGCCTTGTGACAGTTTGCTTCTGCGTCTTAACACCTTTGGCCACCGGAGGATTTTTCCTGAGTATCAGTTTACTAGAACATTAGTCTTGTCCTTGTGCCTTGAGATTGTATGTTTGCAATACTCGTTCCTCCATTGTAACATAATATTCATTTATTCTTTTTCCATAGTTATTGAAAAGAACAAAAAAATCAAATATACCCCAAAAAGAGGAAGGGAAAAGTATTTTCTTTATTGGCGGCATAATGAGTCGCCCTTAGATAACGCACATCTGTCCATTTGTTCATCAGACTATGGGATGTAGTATGACCTTAAGAAGATTTTCTCGCTATATAGAGTTGTGTCCTTCACCGTTTGGTTATCCTTCCAAACATATGGAGAGTTTGTGTTGCCTTCTGCTTTGTACACTTATGATTAACATACATGTTGCCTGAGTCTCATCATTTGTCGTGTTATTGTCCAAGGGAATTTTTTCACTAAGCCTGAGTTGGCCCCTCTGCAATATGTCCCTTGCCCGCATACCCAACCATCCTGAACATCCAATCAAGTCCTTGTTCAAAATCATTGAAGCCTTCAGTTTGATCATCAAGTTATCAATTCCATGACCGACGAGCCATCGAATATCTCTGGGTAGTGCAGTCGTACACTCATACTACACTCCTACCTGAGTTTTGAAGATTTTGAAGTTGTTGCTCGAGCTTTGAAGATCTCATCTCTAGCCATCAGGCCGAATCAGCTTCTGGAAGATGGATACTCTATATGTATATCTTTTTTATTTTGAGATGTAGCTCTGTTGTGTATTGTTCATGGCTACTCTTTATAGTTATTTGACATGGATCTATAGTGTATTTGGTTGGTAGCCATGGTTATATTTTATCCCGAGCATGGGTATGCCTGCCTCAGTGAGACATTTGTTATTTTGCAGACGGCACCTCCTGGTTCCTGATCCTTGGGCTCAATCGTTCGGCACATCAGTAAATATTGGTAATGTATTTCGGCCATCAGATGCTCTTCTGACCTCACACATTAGGGGGCATCTGTTATAACCCTAAATTGCACCACACATGCTTACCTGGAATTAGGCCAACTCATATCCTTTCTTTTCCAAAAACACTTCTAAACAACTCCTTGAAAATCCTCTTGTGTAAATGCCCACACGCCCTAACCCATTACTGCACGCATGTACACGCTGGCTGACCCAAAACAGCCCGCGTGGACCGACAAAAGCATGAAAAAAGGGAAGTTGTCGACGGAACAAAAAGCTATGGGTGAGTTAACTGAAACTCCCGACCATGCATGGTCGAGGGTTCGTCCAAAACCTAGCTCCTTCTAACCTATAAAAGAAGGGGTAGGGGTACCATTTGGAAGAGGAAAAATATAGCAAAGAAACTCTGCCCATTTACGTATTCCATTGTCCCAACCCTTTAGCCTTTCCTAATGCCAAAGGAGATTTAAAGCAAAGCAGTTGAAGGACAAAAGAAGAGGAGCCCAGGATCAGGTTCAAGGAGCGGTGGCCAGTCTCAACTTTTGTAAGTTGACTCATTTTAAGTAATAAAGAGAATGCTTTTCCTGTCCCAATTCATGAACTTCTTATGGTTTGATTAGTTTATGTTTGATTTCTAACCCGTTGGTATATAAGTAGTATGCATGCATAGTTGTTGCTCATCTTGAATGAAAGTCAGCTTTGGAAGGAGCATTGCGAACAAGTAACCAAGCACAATGGAGGATCGACATCAAACGTCGGTAACGAGGTAGGTTGATCTTTCCATGCATTTACTAAGAAAAGGGGATTTAAATCTAGGGATGAAGGTAGAAAGTAATTTCTATTCGGTCATATCAGTATGCAAAGTCTGAACTCTATTTGCTAGTCCATAGGGTGTTTTTCCCCAACAAGAAACATGACATGTGTCACCCATTGAAGGGGCCATGTGTCATCTCTACCTTGTCACATGTCACCCCCCTTGACAAATATTCGCTTGGCCTATGGGCGGGTGGAGCACTCAAGACCCACCTATCATTGCCTCTGTGTTTAATACGCCACCACGTGCAAGGGTGGACCCTTGTTGGCCCTCGACCAAGTTTTGGAGAACCTTGGTCCTGTTTGACCATTTTTGGGACTTCGACAGGCTGGTCGAAGATGGAGCGCCCAGGCGAAGCAGAGATCGCGGGATATTGCTCCCTTTTGTGGGATTTTTGGGTTTTAGGGTTTATGTAACAAGTATGGGATGTCGGCCCATGGGTCTTACCCATGTTTAGGCCCCTTTTGTAATGTATAAATAGAAAGCTAGACAATGTAAGAAGTAACTAGTTAATGATCATCTTAGTGCATGACTAGTTGGCTATGTGAAAGATGATGTGTTTAGGACTTGCAGAGCTAAGTACAAGTGATTGTAAGAAGGCTTTGTGCTTACTGTGTGTTTAGGACTTGCAGAGCTAAGTGCAAGTGATTGTAAGAAGGCTTTGTGCTTACTGTGTGTTTAGGACTTGCAGAGCTAAGTGCAAGTGATTGTAACAAGGCTTTGTGCTTTGAACTAACTCGGGGAAGGAGGATCTAGCGAGGTGCGCACAGATCTCTTGTCCTTGCAGAGTTGGATCTGTGGCTTGGTTCCTGTAAGAAGATTGGAAGAAGATAATAAAGAAGAAGAGTTGGTGGACGTAGCCCCACACTGGGGTGAACCATGTATATCTTGTGTTATGTGTTTTGTGCTATATTTTTCTTGTATTTTCTTAGTGCTTTATGATGTGAATGAATGTTAGATCTGTTTTAATGCTATGTGTTGAATGGTTAGATGTGCTTAGATCTGGATTAATATCGTGTTGTTTTGTAAATAGGGGTTTAACCTGCGATGTGAATAAAGGGGTTAAATATTGATGAATGTTACTGGATAAGTGCTCTGTTAAGTTTTGTGATCACAGATCTGTGTCCTAACTAGGTTGTAGACACTTGAGTCTTGCAACCCCTCTGCGTCTACCTCGAGTGAGACTTCATATGCATCGCAAGTGTTGCTGAAAGGGCCAGTAGTTAGGGTTTTGTTGGTGCGTTGTTGAAGCGTTGAACCCTGGGTCTGCCCCTGTGCCAACAAATGGTTCTGTTATCGGGATCTGAAACTATGATTGTTGGGAACTGAAGAAAAGAGAAATCTTTGTGTGTAGATCTGTTATTGTGGTGCGCAGTATTCTACTAGACTTGTGAAGCTCTGTGATAAGAAGGGAATCGGATCTGAAGAAAAGAGGTAAGATCTTAATGATTTGTGCTCTAATAAAGGTAAGATAAGTGGAAATTTTTGTTTCAAAAGAATGGATCTAGGTATATTTGATAGATTTTTTCCTAGTTTGAAAACTAGGGCACAGCTAGAAGAAAGAAGATTTGATATGAATAGATCTAGTTTGAAAACTAGGGCACAGCTAGAAGAAAGAAGATTTGATATGAATAGATCTGATAGAAATAATGAAAGATATGTTATTCCTATGCATAGAAATAATTTTTGGACTAACAAGTGGATGCAGGATCCTAGAAAGAATTTTTTGCAGGGTCATCACTGTGATCCCAGTGCGCAGCACAGAAAATTTTGGGGATCATTTAAGAGAAAGAGAGGATGGACTCTTTGTTATAGTTGCAGAAGTCCGAGACATCTTACTAAGGAATGCCCTGGTGGAGGTCCTATTTGTCTTTGTTGCAAAGCTATTGGTCATGAAGTTTTGGACTATCCTAGAATGATTGCTAAAGTTGAAAAGATGAATCTGAGACAAGAAAACCTTTAGGAAGGTCAAGAGACTAAGGATATGCTAGAACACTAGAAAGAATTAGAGACTATATTATTGTAGATGAAAGAAACCCTGAATGATCACAGAGACATCAATTTACCAAAGATATTAAAAGAGAAGGAATGCATAGAAACAAGAATAGGAGACTTCGACGTAGACTGTGTATTGGATGCAGAAACACAAGTGAATATCATGCCAGAAAGTACTTGGGAAATTTTGGGAAAGCCTGCTATGATTCCTTCATTGGGAGGAATAGGATTGTTTAAAGGAAAGATGATAACCCTATGTGGAATACTTACTCATGTACCTACGATTTCTCATGGAGCATCGACTGAAGAAGAATTTGAGGTCGTTAAGTTTGTTGAGAATAGCCCCCCCTTTGTGCTTTTGTTAGGAAGAACTTGGATTGAGAAAGATCATATCCGAAGGAAAGAAGAAAGGGAAGCTATAGAACAGAAAAATCAAGAATTAAGGGATTTCATGGCTAGGAGAATAGTGTGCTTAATAGAAGAACAAGAGGACAAGTCGAAGCAACTGAGGGCCAGAGACCTAGCTGTTGAAGTTGAAAGAACACAGGAAGGCTTGAAAAACCTATCCATGCAGGAGAGAAGAGAACCTACCCCAGGAACAGTAAGATAAGAAGTATTACCCTCGTATCCTGTGAAAGAGCCTCGGCAATGCGAAGTTACTATGCTAAGAGAAGATAAGAACAAGAATGGAAAGAGGAATCCAGAGACTCAAATCATAGGAAAGAAAGAAAGAAATCTCAGTAAAAAGAAAGCAAAGCTGGAAAAATTGCACGAGGTTCTAGAGAAAACTTCGCAAAAAGTAGGCTTGCAGAACTTGAACCTCGCTAGAATAGAAAAACAGCACAGACTAGCACTTTGCCACGGTGAAGCGTCCCAACCGTTGGAACAACACTCCGGAACGGTTAGAAACGCAGTTATTGCCAAAAATATCTCCATTGGACCGTTGGGACCACGCCATAACGGATGGAATCGTATTGATTGGGGCATTCATGCCCATTGGATAAGTCCATTAGGATGTTGCTTACTTATTCCATTGAATGACTCATCGGGTGCACTTTTGCAATCTGAGAAATTTGAGCCCATAGAGAATTGATTGTTATCGCGTTGTGCTTATTGATACCTCACCACCCGTTTTTCTTACCTTGAGTGTTTGTCCGCCTACCCGAGATATCTGACTTTGAGTGTGTATGTTAGGTGAATGTAGCGTAGTAGAGAAGTTTGTGGAGGAGATCTTGATAGACCTTATGGCTGAGAAGGTCATGTCCACAAGAGAACAGGCCTCAGAGGCCTTGAAGTAAGAAAAGGAAGAAGCCCTAGAGCAACATCGGGTTTGCTTAGCAAGAGAAAGAGGACCTTCGGGCGAAGTTTGCAGAGGACAGAGAGTAGATCCAGAGAGAAAAGCACTAGTTGCTTGCAGAGCAGATTAGGGTTAGAGAAGCAGTAGCTAGAGCACATTGTGTTGGGCCTAGCACAGATGGAAGAAGAGATAGCTAAGAGCCAAGTGGGGAAGCTCATTGAAGCCATTCAACAACTTCAAGCAAGAGTAGCAGAGATGGAACTACAAGCAGTGTCGAGCACTCTGTGGGAAGTGCAAGATCAAAGAGAAGAAACCACCATGGGCGCAATAGAAAGAATCATGGTGTTGGCCTTGGAATGTAAACAACTCAGTGACCAAAGTGCGCAGACCTATGAGTGCATTGCAAAAGACCTAGAGCTGAGAATATTGGAGGCACAGCTCCAAGAGGTGAAGCAACAAGCATCGACAGTGCAAGCACAGTTGAATCAGATTTCAATGGTAGAGAAGATGAAAAGGTCACAGGAGGTGTGCGCAGTTCAGCAACAAGTCAATGTCATCCAGAGTCGAGTCATGGAAGTGACCCAGAGACTGCAGCTGGTGCAGGACGAAGCCTGCACACATTTTGAGGAGATCGAAGGACAAGGTGCATAGATGGAAAAAGTGGTCACCATAGTGGAACAGCGCTTGGAAGGACCTGTCATCGAGATAGTCATCCAGAAGTTCAACGAGTAGGAGGCTCTGGCAAAGCAGCAAGTTGAGGCCTTCGAAGCAGAGTTGCCTAGATTAGAATGACTCGGGATGAGTCACAGGTGAGTGTTGGGGGCCTGTTGGCCCTCAACCAAGTTTTGGAGAACCTTGGTCATGTTTGACCATTTTTGGGACTTCGACATGCTGGTCAAAGATAGAGCGCCCAAGCGAAGCGGAGATCACGGGATCTTGCCCCTTTTGCGAGATTTTTGGGTTTTAGGTTTTATGTAATGGGTATGGGATGTCAGCCCATGGGTCTTACCCATTTTTAGGCCCCTTTTGTAATGTATAAATAGAAATCTAGGCGATGTAAGAAGTAACTAGTTATTGATCGACTTAGTGAATGACTAGTTGGCTATGTGCAAGAGGATGTGTTTAGGACTTGCAGAGCTAAGTGAAAGTGATTGTAAGAAGGATTTGTGCTTATTGTGTGTTTAGGACTTGCAGAGCTAAGTGCAAGTGATTGTAAGAAGGCTTTGTGCTTTGACATAACTCAGGGAAGGAGGATCTAGCGAGGTGCGCGCAGATCTCCTATCCTTGCGGAGTTGGATCTGTGGCTTGGTGCCTATAAGAAGATTGGAAGAAGCTAATAAAGAAGAAGAGAAGAAGAGTTGGTAGATGTAGCCCCACAATGGGGTGAACCACGTATATCATGTGTTATGTGCTTTATGTTATATTGTTATTGTATTTTCTTAGTGCTTTATGATGTGAATGAATGTTAGATTTGTTTTAATGCTATGTGTTGAATGGTTAGATGTGCTTAGATCTGGATTAATACTGCGTTGTTCTGTAACTAGGGGTTTAACCTGTGATGTGAATAAAGGGGTTAAAGACTAATGAATGTTATTGGCTAAGTGCTCTGTTAGGTTTTGTGATCACAAATCTGTGTCCCAGCTAGGTTGTAGACACTTGAGTCCCGCAACCTCGTTCCCTCTACCTCGGGTAAGACTTCATCTGCTTCACAGGTGTTGTCAAAAGGGCCAATAGTTAGGGTTTTGTTGGTGCGTTGTTGAAGTGTTGAACCCTGGGTCTGCCCCTGTTCCAACAACCCTTCGGGAGTCCGGGACCTTGAAACTCTAGGGGTTTGGCCTATAGTGTCATAGATAAGACGAAAGGACCGAAGGCCAAAGCCACGTGGTGAGATTTTGGGCTCCTTCGAGAGTTCAATATTTCGGGACTCTGGAGGACATGCATGTAGAAAGAAAAATGGGCATTCAGTGTTGAAGCGTCGAATGCCAAATTCCCCTTTTAGCTTATGTGTTAATCGAGGACCAAGTTTTGTCGTCAGATTGGACGGTGGATGGGATTCCACCGTGGATGTAGGAACTTGGGGATGGTATGAATGAGATGGGACCACGTGGCCCTTGAATGATAATGCTAGAAGAGCTTCGGGAGGCCATATCTTGCAATCTAGAGCTCGGATTTGATCCTGGTAGCAATCGTTGGAAAGCTACAGTTGAGTAGAAGAGGATGGAGACCTTGGAAGAAGGATTTGAGATGAATAAAGGAAGCAAAATTTTGATGCCCATCCCTAGAAAGGATACTTAGGAGTCGAGTGTGTTACACATTTTGAGATGTGTATATTTGGACCTATTTATGTGTTGCATAATGTTATTTTTATTGTTACATAATCATAATTATGATAGTTGTGAGAATTTTTCAAACATGGAAATTTAAATGTGTAATTTTGGTACATGAATACGAGTTCAAGTTATGTTGTGACTGCATAACAGATTCAAGGCATGATAAAAGAATAAACATACATTTCTTAATTGAATGTTAACACAAATATGGATCCTTATACGAAATTATGATGTATATCCATGGATATGAGTTATTGGTGAACTAACCTAGAGGTTGATGAGATATGTGATAGCTAAATGACTGTAGTGTTGAGGTAACTTGGATGTTACATACATCAAGAAGATAGTGTATGCTCTAATTTGTACTTATTAGTTAATTTATGATTTGAAATATTGCTATGATCTGTGGTAAGTGTTGTTTTGATAGGATGCACAGCTTGTCTAGAGTGGTTGTTTAATTGCGTGACTCTAAGAACAGTAGTTGCACATTATGGCTTGATATAGGGTGTTGACCCTAGTTCTATGAGGAGGGGTGGAGGTATTTCCCACTGTTTATCCTCTGAAACCTAGAGTCGTGGGAGGGTTGTGTGAAGTCACGCTCCCCTAGACGTGTGATGGTGACTGCTAGTTTCCTATTAGGGAAGTTTGGTCGAGATGTATGACACTTTCTCTTACAGGTTCTATCTAGAGTTAGGTCAATATAGTTTATGCTCCAACTTATTCCATCAGAGGAAAGGATAGGATGGAAGACGGAAGTAGGTTAGGAAGGAAGGATGCTTCAATGTTAGTTCAGAATATTGATCGGGAATTAGATGTGTCACTATTGTTTACTCGCTTGGTTCCTACCATGTTTAAAACCCTCTTTTGATTCCCTTTTGATATTTTATGTGTGATAATGAGTTATTGATGAATTATTGTAATTGTGTTCATTAATATCATTAAATGATGCATTTACTTAATATGGTGTCCCCCATGCCTTGGTGTGATCACACAAGAACTATGCACTAGAGTCAGTTGTTGTTTATGGTGCATGCATAAGATATGTGTCCGCTAGATACGTGCACATACCTTGCATGTACACTAGTAGAGTTAATTAATGTATTAATTATTAAACTAGATTATTAATTGTTTAATTGAATGCTTTAATGACTATGTAAATTATATTGCATACAAAAATATCTAGTAGCATTAAATATTTCTTTGACTTTGATTGATGGTTAGCATGATTAATTAAATGAGCATGGTGGGTTGTCATGTACATTTGGAGAAAATTGTCAAATTCAATTTATAAACTTGCATGATAAGAAAGACTTTACATTTTATTTATTGTTATTTTATGCAAATCATTTATATTTGAGTTTTATTTTAAACTTTTTCCAAAAATCTAGATAAGGGAGGTTGATGGCTAATAATGAGGGTGGTTGAGGAGACTTGGGGAAGGGGGTATGGAAACTTGATAAATAGGAAGAGGAAGTGGTGATGAGTGGAAGGTTGAGAGGTTGGAGCATGTTGAGATGTTGGATAATTATTGGAAGATATAATTCTTGTGATAGTGTTCTTATAGAATATGTGCATTGTTGTTCTTGGGGTCACATGCACAGAGGGTCAAGAAACCGAAAGGTTTCTTGGAGCTAGGAAGCCAGCTAGGCTCCTAGTTGGCTGGGAGGATTTTGTCGTTTCACTCTAGGCAAGTGGAAAAAGAATGCTTGGAAGCATCTTGCTACTATTGGCAATACTACATTGCAAATGGTCATCTTCAACAGACTAGGGAGGAGGTATTTTACTTGGTATATTTTGTTATGTTATATTTAAATATTTTAATCGTAATGTTAACTTCTTATTTATCTCATCCTCTTATTCATATTTGTGTATTTGGGTTCAAATTTGGAATATTTAGCATTTGAAACTTTGTAAAAGAGTTATAAATGTGTTGTGGGTTATTCCATAGATGAAAGCTAAAAAGTTTGTTTATGCTTAATGTTTGTGTGTATAAGTTAACAAAATTTATTTCATAACCTCTCATGGAGAGGCGTTGCATTTGGTATCAAAGCCTAGGCTTGAACATTAGGACCAAGCAGAGCCTCACCGTTGTGTTGCAAATAGAAAATATGGAAAACAATAGAATTATTAGAGGTGCTTAGAAATATTCGTTGTGTATATTACTTTTGAGTCAGCCTATGATAAGGCCACTTAGAAATGCAATAGTAGCCACAAGATTAGTAAGAGTTGCATAAAATAAGAATAAAATGTTGTAGTTTTTCATATTATTTCTTGGATTCATAGGAATAGAGAGATGGGATATAAAACACATATCAAAATATTTTATTGCACCTTTATTCTACAAGGACCACAGATCTAGTCAACCTTTGTGCAGAAATTACAACACTCTGAAGTGAGATTTAAATGAAATATAAGGAAGTAAATTCCTAAATTCCTATAGCTTCTAGTAATTACCACAAAACTTTTTTAGCGTCCATGAGAAAGAATCGTGTTTACCTACAATAACTAGACAAATCCAACAATGAGGACCAACAAATATTGGTCAAGGAATGAAGGGGTTGTCCACACAATTCACGCCCAGTATGTAATAATATGCATCCTCATTACATAGAACAAACATCACCTTCAATTGTTGCATGGGTTCTACAAAAAGGCAATGTTGTAAACTAGAAAACAACATTGTCAACATTTAAGGTTTCGAAAAAGCCCAAATGCTTTCCAAAACATGAAAAATAGAACATTATTGAAAGGAAAACATAATAGAAATAGGTGCACTTTATATTTCCCTAGAAAAAAGAAGAATCCTACACAATGCTTAGAAGAATGAAAATACACAAAGACCTCAAATAATAATGTATTCCTCTTCGCATGGTCCACTTGCCATTCAAAAATGGAGATTCAAGAACATCATGAGGGATTGTCTCTTGTAGTAAGAATCCACATAAGAAGCAAATTGATATTCATTACGAAAATTTCAAGCTTCTAACCACGTTTCAAACTTCTGCATTTCCATTTACATGCAGGTTAACTTATGATGGTTTATGGATAACACAATGAAGACCAAGTACAATGCTAGAGAGGATGGTCCTCCTTTGTCGCAAAGAAGAGGGTACTTATTACCCAACAAAACCACAAGAAAAGACAGGTGTAGATCCAGATCCTGATTAAGTTCATATTCTTTGGGCCAGCAGCATATCCAGTAGTAGAGACACATGCAGGTCTAGATGTAGTTATTCTTGATCCAACTCCATAGTGAAGGGTTGGAGATCGAGACCGAGACTCGGAATATATATATCTAATTCCTACTACAACCTTTCTTCCAGGTTGAGAGACATGCATATAACTAGCAAATAGAGATTCAATCCAGTAGAGTGAACATGGCCATGACCATTGACCACCTAGGCCTCTCTCAGATTGTAAAGATCTTTTTGTATTCCAACATTGTAAGGGACTGTGAATATAATTATGTATGCTCACAATTAAAGTCAAAACACATGGTCAATTGCATATGAGAAAAGGCAGGGAAGAAAATGGGCGGTGTGATGGCAAGAAAAATATATATATAAAGGAGAATAGCATATGATTGCAATTTTCCCCTCGTTTGCAGATGGAAGGACACTGTAATAAAAGCTTACCATAATTGAGAAGCCAAAAAGTTTTAAAAGGGGTTTTTTTATGCACATGCAAAACCCAACGCAAAGCCAGATATGCCTAGTTGATTAAGACAATTGAAAAAATAACCCATAATCATGCATCTCTAAGACAAGTATTAATTAACAAGCACATCAGGTACCAAAAATATATGAATACACATTAATGATGTTGTGATATGAATAAATATGAAAGAGCATTGATGATGAACCTTCTACATCATATATAAACATCATTATCATTATGAAATTTTAGGAATTAACCTAAACTGAGTAAAAATAAAACTCATAATGCACTACACAGAAACATCATCATGGAATTTTGAATTAATTCAAAACTATGAAAATTGGGTATGAAATTCATATAAATAATCCTAACAAAAATGAGATAGCGGAATTTTTAGAATTTTATCTTTATCTTTATAATCACAATGTATGTTTATGTATGATGGTTAAGGTTGAACAAAAATTCAACATCTAATAAATTTGTCATAAATATAAATAAAACCTTAATACTCTGCAAAATCTTAAAACCCTTTCACATCACACTTCCAATACATACATTTATAACAATTTTGTGTGTGCTTAAAACGTGTACTTCACACTAGGAACTAATGACAAAGTTGTATGTGCTTAAAGCTTTTTTCAAGCTGGACAGTATTGATGGTTATATATTTATTTATTTCCTGTCATAAAATGAATATAGAAAGATTTGTGCCAAGGAGGATACATTCCCTGTCCACTTCTTCAATAATCATAAATGAACATGTGGTTGTGCGGTGTGGTGTGGGAAGAAATTATGTACCGTGAGGGGCGTTTCTTCCATATGGGAGCCACTTCTTCTGGTGTTATTTTCATATTTTCATTAATTGTTTGCAGATCGCTCTCACTTGATTATTATTTGTAGTACACCCTGGCGACACATTCGATACTCGATCATTAAGAAATGATATTATATTATATTATATAAGAAAGGAATGATAGGTTCTAAAAAAAATATAAGGTACTTATACTCTAGGTGCTCCCATCATACATTGGAAGACTATTTGTGCGATACGGAATTGGCCTTACTTTCTTAAATGTAAGTTCATGTAAGTTCTTCTTGCTTAGATTTGTTGTATTCTCAAAAAATCGATAAATTCTCAAGATTATCTTTTCTATATAGATCAATCATAGCTGATTCATTCTTAGAATCTGCATACATGTTCCTGTTTGCATAGCTGAAATATATCCCAAGAACTTGAGGGGAGGGTTTACAATAACAAATTAGGGTTAAACTTTTCATCCACTTTATCTCCCTATGTTTGTAGAGAGGTCCCAAAACTGTTAAAATGGACATCATTTTGTCAATTAGAAATTGGATATAAAAAAGAGGAAGAGTGATAAATCATTAAAACTGAGCATCATTGTTTTTTCGCTTTTATGATCGTTGTCCATGACCGTGGGTACTTTAGTAGTATATTTTCTCTGGATTCTAGTTGGATGGTGTATTCTTGCTATCATGGGTAAAAATGCTTAACCTTCTTCTTCATATCAAATAGAATATTATGGTGTGATAAAGGATCTCTAAGAGATTTAGGATGGACCTTAATAGAATCTATGATGCGCATAGCCTAAGAAAAGACCTTTTAGACAAGAAAAATGGTCCTTGCAATTCGGAAGAAAAAATTTAATTGTCCACAATCCCACTAAAATAGGGCCTCTACACAAGGGGTTAGATTCATTTTTTGTTTTTGTACAAAGGGCCATTCAACATCTGAAGACGAAGCACAAGTCCCCATTGAGAAGGGCCTCTCATATGAAGAACTCGTGATAATTGAGGATACTTTTGGATTCAATTTTCCTNTACGTGCACATACCTTGCATGTACACTAGTAGAGTTAATTAATGTATTAATTATTAAACTAGATTATTAATTGTTTAATTGAATGCTTTAATGACTATGTAAATTATATTGCATACAAAAATATCTAGTAGCATTAAATATTTCTTTGACTTTGATTGATGGTTAGCATGATTAATTAAATGAGCATGGTGGGTTGTCATGTACATTTGGAGAAAATTGTCAAATTCAATTTATAAACTTGCATGATAAGAAAGACTTTACATTTTATTTATTGTTATTTTATGCAAATCATTTATATTTGAGTTTTATTTTAAACTTTTTCCAAAAATCTAGATAAGGGAGGTTGATGGCTAATAATGAGGGTGGTTGAGGAGACTTGGGGAAGGGGGTATGGAAACTTGATAAATAGGAAGAGGAAGTGGTGATGAGTGGAAGGTTGAGAGGTTGGAGCATGTTGAGATGTTGGATAATTATTGGAAGATATAATTCTTGTGATAGTGTTCTTATAGAATATGTGCATTGTTGTTCTTGGGGTCACATGCACAGAGGGTCAAGAAACCGAAAGGTTTCTTGGAGCTAGGAAGCCAGCTAGGCTCCTAGTTGGCTGGGAGGATTTTGTCGTTTCACTCTAGGCAAGTGGAAAAAGAATGCTTGGAAGCATCTTGCTACTATTGGCAATACTACATTGCAAATGGTCATCTTCAACAGACTAGGGAGGAGGTATTTTACTTGGTATATTTTGTTATGTTATATTTAAATATTTTAATCGTAATGTTAACTTCTTATTTATCTCATCCTCTTATTCATATTTGTGTATTTGGGTTCAAATTTGGAATATTTAGCATTTGAAACATTGTAAAAGAGTTATAAATATGTTGTGGGTTATTCCATAGATGAAAGCTGAAAATTTTGTTTACGCTTAATGTTTGTGTGTATAAGTTAACAAAATTTATTTCATAGCCTCTCATGGAGAGGCGTTAAATTTGGTATCAAATCGTAGGCTTGAACATTAAGACCAAGCAAAGCCTCACCGTTGTGTTGCAAATAGAAAATATGGAAAACAATAGAATTATTAGAGGTGCTTAGAAATATTCGTTGTGTATATTACTTTTGAGTTAGCCTATGATAAGGCCACTTAGAAATGCAGTAGTAGCCACAAGATTAGTAAGAGTTACATAAAATAAGAATAAAATGTTGTAGTTTTTCATATTATTTATTGGATTCATAGGAATAGAGAGATGGGATATAAAACACATACAAAATATTTTATTGCACCTTTATTCTACAAGGACCACAAATCTAGTCAACCTTTGTGCAAAAATTACAACACTCTGAAGTGAGATTTAAATGAAATATGAGGAAGTAAATTCCTAAATTCCTATAGCTTCCAGTAATTACCACAAAACTTCTTTAGCGTCCATGAGAAAGAATCGTGTTTACCTACAATAACTAGACAAATCCAACAATGAGGACCAACAAATATTGGTCAAGGAATGAAGGGGTTGTCCACACAATCCTCGCCCAGTAGAGGAAAATAACAGCCAATTCAATTCTAACTGCATGTAATAATATGCATCCTTGTTACATAGAACAAACATCACCTTCAATTGTTGCATGCGTTCTACAAAAAGTCGATGTTGTAGACTAGAAAACAACATTGTCAACAGTTAAGGTTTCAAAAAAACCCAAATGCTTTCCAAAACATGAAAAATAGAACATTATTGAAAGGAAAACATAATAGAAATAGGTGCACTTTATATTTCCCTAGAAAAAAGAAGAATCCTACACAATGCTTTGAAGAATGAAAATACACAAAGACCTCAAATAATAATGTATTTCTCTTCGCATGGTCCACTTGCCATCCAAAAATGGAGATTCAAAAACATCATGAGGGATTGTCTCTTGTGGTAAGAATCCACATAAGAAGCAAATTGATATTCATTACGAAAATTTCAAGCTTCTAACTCAAGTTTCAAACTTCTGCATTCCCATTTACATGCAGGTTAACTTATGATGGTTTATGGATAACACAATGAAGACCAAGCACAGTGCTAGAGAGGATGGTCCTTCTTTGTCGCAAAGAAGAGGGTACTTCTTACTCAACAAAACCACCAGAAAAGACAGGTGTAGATCCAGATCCTGATTAAGTTCCTATTCTTTGGGCCAGCAATGTATCCAGTAGTAGAGACACATGCAGGTCTAGATGTAGTTATTCTTGATCCAGCTCCATAGTGAAGGGTTGGAGATCGAGACCGAGACTTAGAATATATATATCTAATTCCTACTTCATCCTTTCTTCCAGGTTGAGAGACATGCATATAACTAGCGAATAGAGATTCAATCCAGTAGAGTGAACATGGCCATGACCATTGACCACCTAGGCCTCTCTCAGATTGTAAATATCTTTTTGTATTGCAACATTGTAAGGGATTGTGAATATAATTATGTCTACTTACAATTAAAGTTAAAACACATGGTCAATTGCGTATGAGAAAAGGCAGGGAAGAAAATGAGCGGTGTGATGGCAAGGAAAATATATATATAAAGGAGAATAGCATACGATTGCAATTTTCCCCTCGTTTGCAGATGGAAGAACACTGTAATAAAAGCTTACCATAATTGAGAAGCCAAAAAGTTTTAAAAGGTTTTTTTTTATGCACATGCAAAACCCAACGCAAAGCCAGTTATACCTAGTTGATTAAGACAATTGAAAAAATAACCCATAATCACGCATCTCTGAGACAAGTATTAATTAACAAACACATCTGGTACCAAAAATATATGAATACACATTAATGATGTTGTGATATAAGTAAATATGAAAGAGCATTGATGATGAACCTTCTACATCATATATAAACATCATTATCATTATAAAATTTTAGGAATTAACATAAAATGAGTAAAAATAAAACTCATAATGCACTACACAGAAACATCATCATGGAATTTTGAATTAATTCAAAACTATGAAGATTGGGTATGGAATTCATATAAATAATCCGAACAAAAATGAGATAGCGGAATTTTTAGGATTTTATCTTTATCTTTATAATCACAATGTCACAATGTATGTTTATGTATGATGGTTAAGGTTGAACAAAAATTCAACATCAAATAAATTTGTCATAAATATAAATAAAACCTTAATACTCTGCAAAATCTTAAAACCCTTTCACATCACACTTCCAATACATACATTTATAACAATTTTGCGTGTGCTTAAAACGTGTACTTCACACTAGGAACTAATGACAAAGTTGTATGTGCTTAAAGCTTTTTTCAAGCTGGACAGTATCGATGGTTATATATTTATTTATTTCCTGTCATAAAATGAATATAGAAATATTTGTGCCAAGGAGGATACATTCCCTGTCCACTTCTTCAATAATCATAAATGAACATGTTGTTGTGCGGTGTGGGAAGAAATATGTACCGTGAGGTATGGGCGCTTCTTCCATATGGGAGCCACTTCTTCTGGTGTTATTTTCATATTTTCATTAATTGTTTGCAGATCGCTCTCACTTGACACCCTGGCGACACATTCGATACTCGATCATTAAGAAATGATATTATATTATATAATCCACATCCATACACGTCCACTGCCGCACCAACTACATGTTCCTGTTTTCATAGTTGAAATATATCCCAAGAACTTGAGGGGAGGGTTCACAATAACAAATTAGGGCTAAACTTTTCATCCACTTTATCTTCCTATGTTTGTAGAGAGGTCCCAAAACTGTTAAAATGGACACCATTTTGTCAATTAGAATTGGATATGGAAAAGAGGAAGAGTGATAAATCATTAAAACTGAGCATCATTGTTTTTTCGCTTTTATGATGGTTGTCCATGACCATGGGTACTTTAGTAGTATATTTTCTCTGGATTCTAGTTGGATGGTGTATTCTTGCTATCATGGGTAAAAATGCTTAACCTTCTTCTTCATATCAAATAGAATATTATGGTGTGATAAAGGATCTCTAAGAGATTTAGGATGGACCTTAATAGAATCTATGATGCGCATAGCCTAAGAAAAGACCTTTTAGACAAGAAAAATGGTCCTTGCAATTCGGAAGAAAAAATTTAATTGTCCACAATCCCACTAAAATAGGGCCTCTACACAAGGGGTTAGATTCATTTTTTGTTTTTGTACAAAGGGCCATTCAACATCTGAAGACGAAGCACAAGTCCCCATTGAGAAGGGCCTCTCATATGAAGAACTCGTGATAATTGAGGATACTTTTGGATTCAATTTTCCTACATATTTAAGGGTTGTTTTGCAACAATGTGTCCATGTGGGAGTCGATTAGCATCATCCTATTTCGTAGGACACTTTCACGTGCTAAAGAATAATGAGCCTTATAAGGACTAGTGTTCGGGAGGGAGAGAAGGAAAAGTACAACCTTACCTTCTGTAAATTCCTTGTTGTTTTGAGGAATAACACCATACGATTTTTGAAGAGATTGGTAAGGGAGGTTGACATCTA
>JZKD02S1884318.1:422377-434520 GCA_000966675.3 Picea glauca
GGCTTATTTGGTGTAGAAGTTCCCTTTTTGGGTGGCATGTTGGCCAAGTATCTCTTTTGAACCTTGATTTTGAGGTGGTTCTGCTAGACAATATTTCTTCTGTTGTATCTCCCAAATTTCGGCTCTTCTGGGTATGAAACTTTATTTTATGTAGTTCTCTGATATTTCTTCTTTGCAATTCCATGGGTCTTATCAAAATTGGATGTGCCAAGTGGAATTTACGATAACTTCCCCACAACTTGCCGATTTTTTTCCTTTCCAGGAGATCTCACTTGTATAGCGTGCCCCGCACAAAATAATTGACATAAAATTTTGAAACTCACACTAGAAATACTACAGACTGTCCAAAATCCAATGAAACTAGTCCCACTCAATTTGGATACTCTAGGAAGAAGTTATGATTGTTTTACCTGGAACACCTTCTTGAGACTAGTCAATAGGACTAGTCAGATACTCTATATTACACAAGGTGTATCTACAAATTTAAGATGACACAGAAGCTGAAATTTTTACCACGGATACCTTACTAATTTATGTAAATAGCCTCTAAATTTTAGGGTCTGAAACGTTACCGAATAGTTTTTATAGCGAAAATTCCGCAATGACTCATTTCGGGATGATTCCAGAACCCTATCTTGTACAGGTTGTATCTCTGAAATTATAATGCCTCGGGAGCTGAATTTTTAACCCAACGTACCTTGATCCATCTACTAAATATCCTCCAATCCGTTCCTTCTAAAATGTTGTAGAAAAAAATTTATAGTGAAAATTCCAAGGTGTCTCAGATGTAGCAGCGAAACCCCAAGACCTTGAGCTCTGATACCATATGTTAAGAACCAAATATCAATATAGAAAAGAAAAACCTCAGAAAAAGTAATCAACACCTTGAAAAAGAGATAATTTCAGATAATAAGTCTCTTCGAGGGGGCAACCTCCTTTTACTCCACTTAAATGTTCAAGTCCAAGATGATTCAAAATGAAAATGTCTCCTTGGTATATATAGGAGACTAGGATGTATAATTACAACTAATGGCCTAAAGCCGACATAAATAAAATAACATTACTAATATAATATGCCCCAATTAAAGGGTAATGAGCCAATATTAGGGCTTAACAGAACACAAGTTTTAACTAGATAGAAAGTCTAAAAATCAGTCAAGTTCCTTGATTAAGGACATCATTCTGAAAGAAGGCTAGTAAACAATTTTAAGTTCTCAAACATAATAGAGATTTTCTTGAAGAAGAAGCTTATTACAAAGCAATTATGTTCAATGACAAAGTAATAGATTCTCCAACTAAGGTGTTGAACCCCTCAAAGCACCATAAGCTTGTACAATTTGGCATGTTTAACATATGTCATTCTTAAATGTTCTAAGTTAGAAGGAACTAACATTTCAAAAGAATAATTCATTTTTTATACATTTCCATCTTTATGAATCTAGTATGTATTTTGAAAACCATAATATATTTCCTTCATGCCATATTATTAGGGTTTACCAAGGAGAAGATTGTGGCAATTGATAAAAATGGCATCACAATTTGTTGTCTCAATCAATGGCTCCACAACAAATGTAACAAAACATCCACAAGTAATATGAGTAGGTTTTTATGATTGTCTAACTATTCAAGATGATATGGATGGAATATGTGTCATGGTAGGACATCGCACCTTATCATCTAACCACTAAGAAATCAGACTTTTCCAACTTCCATTATTAACAATCATCTTAGCTATCTTGTTCTTGATTTAGTTGTTTCCCATAAAGTGAAATTCTAGATTGTTGGTGGACTAATCCTTTGCCACAAGAACATAATTTGGATTCAAATATTTAGGGTTGGTACCATAAACCTCACCACCTTCTTGCTATTTTTCAGAAAGTATAACTTTAGTCTTATTTACTTGGAACCTGTAGCACTTATCACTGGAATGACCATATATCTTGTGATATACATCATAATTATTATGCGCATTACCTTAATATGATGTTGAACCTTTGTTGGTTTCATTGTTTCATTTCCCTTTGTTTGATGGTAGAGAAAAATAAGATGAACAAGAATTTGACTTTCGAACAAAGCCCTTCTTCTATGACTATTTTTTAGAGGACTAAGTATGTTTAGAATGTTCTCTTTGGAAATGGGACTCTACCTTCAACCCAATTTAGAATGATTTTTCAAGTGAAGTGATGTTGATAAATTCTAAAACATTTCATTAATAATTTAAAAATTCCACCCATTGACTTAAGATGGGGTTTCATCTTTAAGTGTCAACTCAAGCTTAATAGAAAGTTTGTTGAAAATGTCAATGTGTTGTTGAATAGTTTTCCCAATCATTTGCAAAAGGTGGAACATGCATGTCCATATTTCTTAATTGTATCAAAAGGGTAAAACCACTTATGAATTGTAGACTTCAGATTTGATGGTTTATTTGTTGGAGGAAACCAATGTCTTGAGTGTGGGAGTGCCACTATGTAATGCCCCATATTTTAACCTTAGATAGTTAGAACCTTGATTTTACTCTTCTTGGTAATTCATTGCTTAGTAACTATTTGGACTTAGTTAGACTGATACACACATTTTGCAATACCCTTGTTTCCCCCGGCTTATAAATATAACTATAACTTGCCAAAAGATCGTGGCAGACTAAACATGTGTGAATGTTGGATTTGATGAACCTTTTGTTATAAAAGGTAATGTATGTATTTATGTTATTAATTAAAAATGGATAGTATTGCATAATTGCTGAAAGGGAGGTTTACCAAGATAGATCATGATCCTATGAGAGAGATGGTGAGGGGAAACAGAAATGGTTGAGATGAACCCCACCAAACCAGTACCTTACTGGATTTAATTGCTCAAACTCAGAACAGTCCTCTGACCCAGAAATGAATTACCAGTCAGTTTGGTAGTTGGAAAATCATCCTCAAGAGTTAATGAGGAGATGGGGCAAAGTACCCATCTGCAAGGCTTCCAGACCTGACCATGAGCTGGGGATTCAGACCCATGCAATATTGTTGAGGAAGGAAAGAAAGGAGTTGATTCATGGGCAAAGGCAGATCTGCAAGGAAGCAGAGTCAAGAGACCAGTCTCCAGAAGAGGGAAGAGCGCTTGCAAATCTTGTGGTCGAAGGAGAACTGAGAAACAAGCTTGTTTTGGGTGTAAGAAGTTGTTGGCAGTGTTTTCAGTACAAGTTGATAAACGGGGTTGACGAGTGACTGTGGAAGTACTCGTTGCAGACCCCCTTGCTTGGTACAGAGAAAATCATTTGCTAAGTTCCTGAGGGAGGAGGAGACTAACCTTCGTCCCTAACTATCGCTAAGCAAGAAGAAAGAGTCTCTCTCAGAGCATCATGGTCTAGTTAGGGGGTGGCCAGCGATAAATCCATTCAGGAGTGGTTGTGCCTACGATTGGGTGGAAACAAACACCCCTTTCAATAGTCTCTTCATGATTCTATTTTTTGATAAGTATTTTCATACTCTGTGTACTGGAATGGAAATGATGATTGAATATACATGTCTGTGACTAAATTATGTATTGAATGATTAAGGTAGAAATGCTCATTGTTTTTATGTGAACCCATGCTTTTGAATGGCCTTCTGTGTGCCTCATCTTAGCAGCCAGAGATTTATGGGGCGTGGGTCTGCAAGCGATTCGGGGTAGGGTTAACTAGAATACTTAAGTCATGTCGACCCCTCGAATTTACCTTCATGAGAATATTAAGTCCAAACTCTGTGGAAGGAGGGCGCTTCCTTTAAACCCTTCACTTGTGTGACTGAGGGCTTATGTCCAAGATTCTAGCCAAATTGTGACTAAGTGATGAGTGTGCAGCCTCGAGGCTTATCCAATATTCCATATGACCAACGTCTGGGAACCCTACACTAGACCTGAAAGGGGGCTAAGCCTTTCTGACATTGGAACTCTGGGAGTTCGGAGCTCTGGGATGATTGGCCTTACCACTCTCAAACCGGTCGAAGGAAACTTGTTGGTTCGATCGCCAACGAGGTTGAATGATATCTTATGTTTCCCCTAACCATGATTGATGGATATGTCCCACTGTTAAACCCTAACCCACTCACCAATTGTGAATTAACGTGAGTCACAGATTCGAGGGTATTCGGGAGTCTCCCTGGTCGTTGGATCTACGTCGAGGTCATTCTAGCGTTGACTACTTCGGGAGAACATAGGTTTCATAGCACCAAATTTCCTAAATGTCAGATTTGTGAATTAATGTGAGTCATGGATCTGGGAGTCTGTTGAGAACCCCTCTTAATCATTCGATCAATCGGTGGAGGGACTCGCATACAATACTTCGGCGAAGTCCTACTTTGGGAGAGAAGATTTGTCTTAACACCAAACCCCCCAAATGTCGGAGCTACGAATTAACACGAACTTTAGATCTAAGGACACTTCGGGATCCTTCTTGGTCGTTGGATCCACATTGCGGTTAGTTATGCGTTGACCACTCTGGGAGAAAGGGGGTGGTAAGCGAGTGAAAACCTCTTAATGTCGAAGTCGAGAAGTCATGCAAGTCGTAGATCTAAGGACGTTGTGGGTCCATTCCTGATCTTTAGATCTAGACCGTGGTCAGCTCGGCATTGACCACTCTAGGAGAAAGGAGGAAGTCACATAACGGATCCCCCAAACGCTGAAGTTACCAAATAACAGAGGTCGTAGATCAATGGATCTACGTGGATGCATCTCAACTGTGAGATTTGAGGGCATTGAAAGGATATCAGTCTGGAGTGACGTGGCATGCTAACGTCACCTAGGGTGATGTGGACCCAAGTTTGAAATGCCATGTGTCACCTGGATTTGTATGTTTCACAGACCCTATGTGCCCATTATAACATGACATGTTCCACCCACTGAAGGGTCCACGTGTCATCTCTACCTTGTCGCATGTCACCCCCCCTGAAAAATATTCACTTGGCCTATGGGCGGGTGGAGCACTCAAGACCCACCTGTCATTGCCTATGTGTTTAATACTCCACCACATGCAAGGGTGGACCCTTGTTGGCCCTCAACCAAGTTTTGGAGAACCTTGGTCCTGTTTGACCATTTTTGGGACTTCAACAGGCTGGTCGAAGAAGAAGCGCCCAGACGAAGCAGAGATCACGGGATCTTTCCCCCTTTTGCGGGATTTTTGGGTTTTAGGGTTTATGTAACGGGTATGGGATGTTGGCCCATGGGTCTTACCCATGTTTAGGCCCCTTTTGTAATGTATAAATAGAAATCTAGGCAATGTAAGAACTAACTAGTTAATGATCAGTTTAGTGCATGACTAGTTGGCTATGTGCAAGACGATGTGTTTAGGACTTGCAGAGCTAAGTGCAAGTGATTGTAAGAAGGATTTGTGCTTACTATGTGTTTAGAACTTGCAAAGATAAGTGCAAGTGATTGTAACAAGGCTTTTTGCTTTGAACTAACTTGGGGAAGGAGGATCTAGTGAGGTGCGCACAGATCTCCTGTCCTTGCGGAGTTGGATCTGTGGCTTGGTTCCTGTAAGAAAATTGGAAGAAGATAATAAAGAAGAAGAGAAGAAGAGTTGGTGGACGTAGCCCCACACTGAGGTGAACCATGTATATCTTGTGTTATGTGTTTTGTGTTATATTTTTCTTGTATTTTCTTAGAGCTTTATGATGTGAATGAATGTTAGATCTGTTTTAATGCTATGTGTTGAATGGTTAGATGTGCTTAGATCTGGATTAATACCACGTTGTTTTGTAACTAGGGGTTTAACCTATGATGTGAATAAAGGGGTTAAATATTGATGAATGTTACTGGCTAAGTGCTCTGTTAAGTTTTGTGATCACAGATCTGTGTCCTGGCTAGGTTGTAGACACTTGAGTCCTACAACCCCCCTGCCTCTACCTCGGGTGAGACTTCATATGCATCACAAGTGTTGTCGAAAGGGTCGGTAGTTAGGGTTTTGTTGGTGTGTTGTTGAAGCGTTGAACCCTTTGTTTGCCCCTGTGCCAACAAATGGTTCTCTTGTTGGGATCTGAAACTGTGATTGTTGGGAACTGAAGAAAAGAGAAATCTTTGTGTGTAGATCTACTTTTGTGGTGCGCAGTATTCTACTGGACTTGTGAAGCTCTGTGATAAGAAGGGAATCGGATCTGAAGAAAAGAGGTAAGATCTTAGTGCTTTGTGCTCTAATAAAGGTAAGATAAGTGGAAATTTTTGTTTCAGAAGAATGGATCTAGGTATATTTGATAGATTTTGTCCTAGTTTGAAAACTAGGGCACGACTAGAAGAAAGAAGATTTGATATGAATAGATCTGATAGAAATAATGAAAGATATGTTACTCCTATGCATAGAAATAATTTTTGGACTAACAAGTGGATGCAAGATCCTAGAAAGAATTTTTTGCAGGGTCATCACTGTGATCCCAGTGCGTAGTACAAGAAAGTTTGGGGATCATTTAAGAGAAAGAGAGGATGGACTCTTTGTTATAGTTGCAGAAGACCGAGACATCTTGCTAAGGAATGCCCCGGTGGAGGTCATATCTGTCTTTGTTGCAAATCTATTGGTCATGAAGTTTTTGACTATCCTAGAATGATTGCTAAAGTTGAAAAGATGAATCTGAGACAAGAAAACCATGAGGAATGTCAAGAGACTAAGGATATGTTAGAACACTAGAAAGAATCAGAGACTATATTATTGCAGATGAAAGAAACCCTGAATGATCACAAAGACATCAGTTTACCAAAGATATTAAAAGAGAAGGAATGCATAGAAACAAGAATAGGAGACTTCGACATAGACTGTGTATTGGATGCAGAAACACAAGTGAATATCATGCCAGAAAGTACTTGGGAAATTTTGGGAAAGCCTGCTATGATTCCTTCATTGGGAGGAATAGGATTGTTTAAAGGAAAGTTGATAACCCTATGTGGAAGACTTACTCATGTACCTACGATTTCTCATGGAGCATCAACTGAAGAAGAATTTGAGGTCATTAAGTTTGTTGAGAACAACCCCCCCTTTGTGCTTTTGTTAGGAAGAACTTGGATTGATAAAGATCAGATCCGAAGGAAAGAAGAAGAGGAAGCTATAGAACAGAAAAATCAAGAATTAAGGGATTTCATGGCTAGGAGAATAGTGTGCTTAATAGAAGAACAAGAGGAAAAGTCAAAGCAATTGATGGCTAGAGACCTAGCTGTTGAAGTTGAAAGAATGCAAGAAGGCTTGAAAAACCTATTCATGTAGGAGAGAAGAGCACCTACCCCAGGAACAGTAAGATAAGAAGTATTACCCTCGTATCTTGTGAAAGAGCCTCAGCAATGCGAAGTTACTATGCTAAGAGAAGATAAGAACTAGAATGGAAAGAGGAATCTAGAGACTCAGATCACAAGAAAGAAAGCTCAGTAAGAAGAAAGCAAAGCTAGAAAAATCGCACGAGGTTCCAAAGAAGACTTCGCAAATAGTAGGCTTACAGAACTTGAACCTCGCCGAAATAGAAAAATAGCGCAGACTAGCACTTCGCCACGGTGAAGCAATATGACCGTTGGAAGCGTCTCGACCGTTAGAACGACGCTCTGGAATGGTTAGAAACGTAGTTATTGCCGAAAATATCTCCATTGGACCATTGGGACCATGCCATAATGGATGGAATCGTATTGATTAGGGCATTCCTGCCCATTGGATAAGTCCATTAGGATGTTGCTTACTTATTCCGTTGAATGACTCACCGGGGACACTTTTGCAAACTGAGAAATTTGAGCCCACAAAGAATTAATTTTTATTTCATTGTGCTTATTGATACCTCACCACCCGTTTTGCTTACCTTGAGTGTTTGTCCGCCTACCCGAGATATCTAACCTTGAGCGTGTATGTTAGGAAAACATAGTGCAGTAGAGAAGCTTTTGGAGGAGATCCTGATAGACCTTATGGCTGAGAAGGTCATGTCCACAAGAGAACATGCCTCAGAGGCCTTGAAGCAAGAAAAGGAAGAATCCCTACAGCAACATTGGGTTGCGCAGCAAGAGAAAGAGGACCTTCGGGCGAAGTTTGCAGAGGACAAAGAGCAAATCCAGAGAGAAAAGGACCAGTTGCTCGCAGAGTAGATTAGGTTTAAAGAAGCAGTAGCTAGAGCACATTGCTTTATGTTGGGCCTAGCACAGATGGAAGAAGAGATAGTTGAGAGCCAAGTGGGGAAGATCGTTGAAGCCATTCAATAGCTTCAAGCAAGAGTAGCAGAGTTGGAACTACAAGCAGTGTCGAGCACTCCATGGGAAGTGTGAGATCAGAGAGAAGAAACTACCATGGGCGCAATAGAAGGAATTACGGTGTTGGCCTTGGAATTTAAACAACTCAGTGACCAAAGTGCGCAGACCTATGAGTGCTTTGCAGAAGACCCAGAGCTGAGAATATTGGAGGCGAAGCAACAAGCATCGACAGTGCAAGCACAGTTGAAGCAGATTTCAACGGTAGAGAAGATGAAAAGGTCACAGGAGGTGTGCACAGTTCAGCAACAGGTCAATGCCATCCAGAGTTGAGTCATGGAAGTGACCCAGGGACTCCAGCTGGTACAGGACGAAGCCTGCACACATTTTGAGGAGATCGAAGGACAAGGTGCATAGCTGGAAAAAGTGGTCACCACAGTGGAATAGCACTTGGAAGGGCCTGTCACCGAGACAATCATCCAGGAGTTCGTCGAGTAGGAGGCTCTAGCAAAGAAGCAAGTCAAAGCAGCTCGAGCCAAAATCGAGGCCTTCAAAGTAGATTTGCCTATATTAGAGTGACTCGGGATGAGTCGCGGGTGAGTGTTGGGGGCTTGTTGGCCCTCGACCAAGTTTTGGAGAACCTTGGTCATGTTTGACCATTTTTGTGAGCTTTTTGGGTTTTAGGTTTTATGTAATGGGTATGGGATGTCGGCCCATGGGTCTTACCCATTTTTAGGCCCCTTTTGTAATGTATAAATAGAAATCTAGGCAATGTAAGAAGTAACTAGTTAATGATCGGCTTAGTGCATGATTAGTTGGCTATGTGCAAGAGGATGTGTTTAGGACTTGCAGAGCTAAGTAAAAGTGATTGTAAGAAGGATTTCTGCTTACTGTGTATTTAGAACTTGCAGAGCTAAGTGCAAGTGATTGTAAGAAGGATTTGTGCTTTGACCTAACTCAAGGAAGGAGGATCTGGCGAGGGGCGCGCAGATCTCCTATCCTTGAGGAGTTGGATCTATGGCTTGGTGTCTGTAAGAAGATTGGAAGAAGCTAATAAAAAAGAAGAGAAGAAGAGTTGGTAGACATAGCCCCACAATGGGGTGAACCACGTATATCATGTGTTATGTGCTTTGTGTTATATTATTATTGTATTTGCTTAGTGATTTATGATGTGAATGAATGCTAGATTTGTTTTAATGCTTTGTGTTGAATGGTTAGATGTGCTTAGATCTGGATTAATATCGTGTTGTTTTGTAACTAGAGGTTTAACCTGCGATGTGAATAAAGGGGTTAAAGATTAATGAATGTTATTGGCTAAGTGTTATGTTAAGTTTTGTGATCACAAATCTGTGTCCCAGCTAGGTTGTAGACACTTGAGTCCCACAACCCCCCTACCTCTACCTTGGGTAAGACTTCATCTGCTTCGCAGGTGTTGTCGAAAGGGCCATTAGTTAGGGTTTTGTTGGTGTGTTGTTGAAGCGTTGAACTCTGGGTCTGCCCCTGTTCCAACAACCCTTCAGGAGTCCGGGACCTCGGAACTCCAGGGGTTTGGGCTGTAGTGTCGTAGATAAGCCGAAAGGACCGAAGGCCAAAGCCACGTGGCAATATTTTGGGCTCCTTCAAGAGTTCAAGATTTTGGGACTCTGGAGGACATGCATGTAGAAATAAAAATGGGTGTTCAGTGTCGAAGCGTCGAACGCCAAATTCCCCTTTTAGCTTATGTGTTAACTGAGGACCAGGTTTCACTATCGGATTGGATGGTGGATGGGATTCCACCATGGATGTAGGAACTTGGGGATGGTATGAATGAGATGGGACCACGTGGGTGCCACGTGGCCCTTGAATGATAATGCTAGAAGAGCTTCGGGAGGCCATATATTGCAATCTAGAGCTCAAATTTGATCCTGGCAGAAATCGTTGGAAAGTTATGGTTGAGTAGAAGAGGATGGAGACCTTGGAAGAAGGATTTGAGATAACTAAAGTAAGCAAAATTTTGATGCCCCATCCCTAGAAAGGATACTTAGGGGTCGGGTGTTTTACACATTTTGAGATGTGTATATCTGGACCTATTTATGTGTTGCATAATGTTATATTTATTGTTACATGATCATAATTATGATAGTTGTGAGAATTGTTCAAACATGGAAATTTAAATGTGGAATTTTGGTACATGAATATGAGTTCAAGTTATGTTGTGAGTGCATAACAGATGCAAGGCATGATAAAAGAATAAACATACATTTCTTAATTGAACGTCAGCATAGATATGGATCCTTATACGAAATTATGATGTATATCCATGGATATGAGTTATTGGTGAACTAACCTAGAGGTTGATGAGATATGAGATAGCCAAATGACTATAGTGTTGAGGTAACTTGGATGTTACATACATCAAGAAGATAGTGTATGCTCTAATTTGTACTTATTAGTTAATTTATGATTTGAAATATTGTTATGATATGTGGTAAGTGTTGTTTTGATAGGATGCACAGCTTGTCCAGAGTAGTTGTTTAATTACGTGACTCTAAGAACAGTAGTTGCACATTATGGCTTGATATAGGGTGTTGACCCTAGTTCTATGAGGAGGGCTGGAGGTATTTCCCACTATTTATCCTCTGAAACCTAGAGTCATGGGAGGGTTGTGTGAAGTCACACTCCCCTAGACGTGTGATGGTCGCTACTAGTTTCTTGTTAGGAAAGTTTGGTCGAGATGTATGACACTTTCTCTTACAGGTTCTATCTAGATTTAGGTCAATATAGTTGATGCTCCAACTTATTCCATCAGAGGAAAGGATAAGATGGAAGACAGAAGTAGGTTAGGAAGGAAGGATGCTTCGATGTTAGTTGAGAATACTGATCGAGAATTAGATGTGTCACTATTGTTTACTTACTTGGTTCCTACCATGTTTAAAACCCTCTTTTGATTCCCTTTTGATTCCCTTTTGATATTTTATGTGTGATAATGAGTTATTGATAAATTATTGTAATTGTGTTCATTAATATCATTAAATGATGCATTTACTTAATATGTTGTCCCCCATGCCTTGGTGTGATCATACAAGAACTATGCACTAGAGTCAGTTGTTGTTTATGGTGCATGCATAAGATATGTGTCCGCTAGCTACGTGCACATACCTTGCATGTACACTAGTAGAGTTAATTAATGTATTAATTATTAAACTAGATTATTAATTGTTTAATTGAATGCTTTAATGACTATGTAAATTATATTGCATACAAAAATATCTAGTAGCATTAAATATTTCTTTGACTTTGATTGATGGTTAGCATGATTAATTAAATGAGCATGGTGGGTTGTCATGTACATTTGGAGAAAATTGTCAAATTCAATTTATAAACTTGCATGATAAGAAAGACTTTACATTTTATTTATTGTTATTTTATGCAAATCATTTATATTTGAGTTTTATTTTAAACTTTTTCCAAAAATCTAGATAAGGGAGGTTGATGGCTAATAATGAGGGTGGTTGAGGAGACTTGGGGAAGGGGGTATGGAAACTTGATAAATAGGAAGAGGAAGTGGTGATGAGTGGAAGGTTGAGAGGTTGGAGCATGTTGAGATGTTGGATAATTATTGGAAGATATAATTCTTGTGATAGTGTTCTTATAGAATATGTGCATTGTTGTTCTTGGGGTCACATGCACAGAGGGTCAAGAAACCGAAAGGTTTCTTGGAGCTAGGAAGCCAGCTAGGCTCCTAGTTGGCTGGGAGGATTTTGTCGTTTCACTCTAGGCAAGTGGAAAAAGAATGCTTGGAAGCATCTTGCTACTATTGGCAATACTACATTGCAAATGGTCATCTTCAACAGACTAGGGAGGAGGTATTTTACTTGGTATATTTTGTTATGTTATATTTAAATATTTTAATCGTAATGTTAACTTCTTATTTATCTCATCCTCTTATTCATATTTGTGTATTTGGGTTCAAATTTGGAATATTTAGCATTTGAAAC
>JZKD02S1884318.1:464195-501497 GCA_000966675.3 Picea glauca
TTCATGTCGGTTTCTACTTGGTGAAGGACACTGCTCAAGCCAAACAGGAAGGGTTGAACCAATTGGAGTTATGTTTTCATACTAGTCACTTTCGCAAGCACGACCCGAAAATTTTATTCCTGAAACATGCATCATAGGTATCGCCATGTTGGCCATATGCCCATGATAGGTTTGAAGATGAAATCTTCGCCAAAAATGCTCAAGACTGGGATGAGGTAGTGGCAAGGATGGTCGACCCCAAGGAAACCAGATGCAAGGCTATGAGTTGGGATGAGCAAGCAACAATCTTGGAACAAACAGTTCAGGAGTCCATCAAGACTAGAGAAGAAATAACCTCAGTTGGAGCGGTGGGATCACCCAAGGAAGCCACTGGAATGGTAGAGATTTCCCAGGTAGCCCCGATACTAGATATGGATTTCTCCGAGGTTCAAACTATGCAGGGGATGGGGGGACTCATGTATCAATAGGCCCAGCTATTAATGAAGTTGATGCAGCATAACCTGGAGCTCATCATAGTGCCAAAACTTACGACCGAAATCCCAGAAGAAATCCCAGCGGGGGCAAGTAGCCCTGATTCCATAAACCTTGGTAACATCAATGGGTCAAATGACCTTGATTCCATGAGGCCACTAGCCAGATCGCCGACAAGTGTGACGATTCAACTAGAGGCAGGTTGGGTATCAGTGGAAACAAGTGCATCGAACCCTCTGACTGAGTTCATAAATATATATAATGATTATGAGAGCATGGAGACATCTCACAAGACCCCTGTGCATGTCCAAGAAGAAAAGGGACCTAAGAAGACTTCTTCCCCTGAGCCTGAGGTCCAAACCCAGGAGGTCCCACCAAAAGAAACAGAAGCCGGAAGTGGCCCCGAAAAGAAGAGACCTGATGCATCGGAGATCGAAGCAGATAATCCGAAGGACAAGCCTGAACTAGATGAGCCAAAGGAAACATCCCCACAAAAGGAAATCGACGATTCAACAGCAACGAGCAAGTAAGTAACGAGTCTATGCCTGACGTGTCTATTCATCTCAATAATCAGATTCCCAACAAGCAACAGGCAGAGACAGGGTCGTCGGAGCACAGCAAGGAAATTATAGAACCTGACCTTGAACAGATATACACTACCAAAAATCTGGGAAACAAACTCACATGGGGTGATCAGCAGATCCATGAGCCTGTAGATGAGGTAGTTGATATCTACGCAATCTCATATGACCAAAAGAGGAAGGCCATAGTCTAAATAACCACGAAGAAAAGGAGGATCACGTTGGATCGCTCCATCCTTGTCACTACAGAGGAGAATTTGATAAACATAGAAAATTCTAGAACATCTGAGCTCATCGGTGTGGGGAAGGCACTCTCAGATGCCACCCTGGACAGGGCTAAATGGGATGAAAAGGAGCTAGTCGTCGCCCTAAAGGAGCTAGAACATTTGCGTCATCTGGATGAATACTATAAGGGCACCACATAGACCGTTGTATACCTGAAAAGTGAGTTCGAAGAAACTTACGACAAGTTCAAAAAAGAAAGGCACCTTTTTACTGTGAAGATAGAAAAACTCTAGGAAGACACGCTCATGGCGCTAGCAATGTGCAATCATATGGAGCGGTGGCGTGAGAGGGTATAGAAATCCATAGATAAACTCGAATACATCGATGTTGTCCAATAGGGTCGAGAGAAAGAGGAACACAGTATCTAGATGTTGAGAAAAACCAATGCCAAGCAAGATGCATTATGGGCCGAAGAGCTAGTGACGGTGATCGACACAACACCAGGACAAGTGAAAAGGTTCATGGAGTGTTTGATTAGGGCTCAAACTGTGATACAGCAATTGAATACAAGTATAGTGAAGTATCGGGCGCATGCGATAGAGATCAGAGGATTTTACGCGGATTCGATGGAACATCACCGATTTCCATGGGCCCAAACTTGCGAAGAACTGTTGATCAATTGGTTTGAGTATGAGAAAAGTCATCCTTTCAAAGAAATATATTGAGTTGATTGTTAAACAAACTATTAGAAGTTGACACCATGTGGCATATTTTTCTTTGATTAAACTACACTTAGTCGTTGTTTTCAGTTGAATTTTAGATTATAAATAAAGACATCGACCAACTAGTCAAAGGTCGATGGTTGTTGAAAGAACTCTTTCTTTCTGGTTGTTAAGAATTATTTTGAAGCTGATTTGAATTAAGAATTGCTTCCAGACCTCAGACAAGTTATTTTCATCAACTGCATGTGTGATTGGACGCGGAGAATAATTATTTCCTATCATGCTTCATGAATGGTGTTGTAATGAGTAAGAGAAATTTATTTTGTTGTCAAGTTATCTAGTGCAATGTTTTGTTGTTCTTTTCTTTAATGATGAAGATGAATCATTGTGTTAGTATGTGATGAATGGTTCTAGTAGATGAATTATTTTGCTTGCCATTATCTAATTGCATATGTGTTTTCTTTCTGTTATTTAGTATCTCATACAGTAATTGGATGCTCACATGGTTAATTTATTAGTACTAGGCATGTGGTATAAAAATTGTCATATGCATGCTTGAGCAGCGGGTTATCCCAAGCTTAGCCTCTTCCCAGTAGTTTAAATATTAATTTTGTTTGTTACCAAGTTGGTTTATACCAGCTTACATATCATATCGGTCCCACCAAAGAGAAAATACAAAAGAGAATATTCTGAACTGAAGGAAGAGCCTTCACAAGAAAATGTAAAGCCCATCGATAATTTGGACGGATCGCAAGATCTGGAGAACCATTCCACTATTAAACATTGCAGAGTCTAATTGGGCCTCGGTGGCGGGGTTGGTTCCTACTGTTGAATCAAGGGATTTAAGACCCATCAACACACCTCATTAATTTTTCCTTTTTTCCCCTGTACCTAACTGCACCAACCAAGGTTTTCCAAGTTTGCTTCTTGGCAATTGGAATCTTTGCACAATTTTAGGATCTAGATAACTATCACTAGTTTTTTAGTCAATTAAAATAGCAATGGGATGGTCATTAATCTTACCCTCCACCTCGACCATGTGCAACTGAAAATTATCTTGCTTGTTGTCCAGGGCTGCATAAATTCTAGGTACACTTCTACCCATGTCTTCAATTGTCACAGCTTGTTGTACACTATGTGCAGTCCTCACTTTTTCACCTCTTTGAGGGCAATCTCTAAACATATGATTTCCATCACAACCCCAACACTCCATTGGTTATTTACTTGGCCTAGTTTCCATTTCCTTAGTCATTCTAGGCTCCTTGGAAATAGGTTGTCCTTGCATAGTATTTCTGAAAAAATGGTGTCTTAGTCTCCTTCTTCCTCCGTTCCACCTTGTTTTTCATCTTGTCTTCCCAAGCCTTTTGGAAATTCAGTCTTCCCCTTTGTTGATCATAGAGACATTTATCTCTCTATATAGTTTCTTCCAATGTCTTGGGATCATCATATTGTATCTTATCGCTATTAAATGATGGCAGCCCACTCAGGTACCTTTGAATCTTCTCTTGTTCATCCTTGATAAAAGGAACATATTTCAATGTCTCTAAAAATATCCCTTTGTGCTCGTCTATGGTCATGCTCCCAAGCTTGAGTTCAAATAACTCCTTCATTTTCCTATCATAGTAGCGCTTGGTTAAATATTTATTTTCAAAATATCGCTTGAATTCCCTCCAAGTAACCTTCTTCTCATCAATGTGTTCCACTTGCACATATTGATCCCACCACATTGATGCTTTCCCCTTTAGTTGATAAATGGAAATTCTCCCTTCTTCCTACGAGGAGTAATTATGCAACTGGAAGTATTTCCTCATACCTAACAACCAATTTTTTGCATCATCATCCTTCTTATGCTCACCATCAAAAGTAGGAGGCTTAATCTTATTCATTTCCCCATGTATCCAATCCACCCCAGTGCTTCTCTTATGCTTTTTGACAGGAGATGGACTCGAACTATTGCGTGCTCTCCTAGCAAAATATATTGGAGAG
Organism: Picea glauca; assembly: GCA_000966675.3. Lineage (NCBI taxonomy): Eukaryota > Viridiplantae > Streptophyta > Pinopsida > Pinales > Pinaceae > Picea > Picea glauca. Next base: position 468,181 of record JZKD02S1884318.1, read on the forward strand.
TGATGGAGATGCTTGTTAGAACTTTTTTTTTTCTTCCCTCGTCATGAGATCGATGTCTTCCTGACCTACTTATCTCTATCTCCTTATCCATATTTTTCTCAATTTTTTCCAAGATTTGTAGAAACTTGATGTTGAAGCCTTTTTGTTCCTCCTTGGCTTTCATAAGCCTATCATTGTCGACTTTATAACTTTGGACATCCTTTTGAAAACTTGTTATGGTCTCTACTAAGTTCATGCTCTCTTCTAAGCCTTCTCTATGTCCATTGGATTTTGTACCTTCAACACCCATACCAACATACAACCTTTCCATTTCTTCATCTTGACTATAGGTTCTCTGTGCATCTGYCRTGCTTTTAATCTCTGCATTGATCCTACCCTGAACTAATTGTTGTTAATTCTTCAAAAAGTGCAGTCATCRAGATTTGTTAGAATAATTAATGCGACRATTTTATGAAAGTTATGCACAATTTGTCAGAGTCCTTTCTTTTATTTTTCCTTTGGATGATTTTTAACATCCAAACTCTAGTGTGCACACCTATGCATTGTTGTTTGTGCGTGCATCACAACTCTATACTGAGCACCAATGGTTTTCCATGCAAAATAAACTTTGCAATGTGCAACACCAATACTTAACGCATACRTCTATTTCATGTTGATCTCTGGCCCACACAAGTCTAGTGTTGAACCAATTACTCTGATACCATAATGTGAYGTCCCYAGCCTTCCAAGCTAGGCCACGTCACACAATCTCAACTTTATCCTCTAGGATATTGTTTGCAGCATCCCAAGCTCACTACTAGACAATGTTGCATCAAACTTCCTAGTGCGTAGATACTACTTATAACGCTCCTTGTTACAAGTAGACCGGATTAACTATGCACAACCTTAAGGTATTGCACCCAAACTTGTGTTGATTCTCACTCTAYGAGTACACTACTTTTAATACAATCATAGCAGTGAAATAAATGTCACAAATCCTCTGCACRCTTTATCCCTTCAGTACACACACACACACATATTGTTGTGCATGCAACTCTCTATGCACTAAGTAATATTGTGTTCGCAATCAATCCAATGTTGCACGCAGATTCTATCACTTTGTGCGCACGGACTTCTTCACTGCGCACTCGGTGATTCATACCATGCCTTGGTATCTTCTAATCATACCATAGAGTTTAACTTACATGAAATCTTAATAATTGTCATACTTCGCATGAGCAACAATATTTATATATTCATCATACATGTAGCTAACAAGAAACACTTATAATTATCATGCCCACATATGTTGCAACATACAGAAATAAGATACCTATATATATATATATATATATATATATATATATATATATATATAGTTAACCACAATATGCAAATGCAAATTCACACAGAAGATAAACCCATTTAAAATATAACATTATAATACACAGTATTTAAACAAGCATGTGAAGGACACTTATTGCTTATGAAAAGTCACCAACTACATGAAGGACTCAGACATTCCTCCCAGCCATAGACTATGTCGCTCATAATCTTTTAGCGACAGGTCACCCCCAAGATGGGCTTAAACTCCACTAGAAAAAGGGTTCATATTTCCATAGCACCATGCTATGGTTTGATATTCAGCAAAATACTTGGTCCAAAGTGTTGAATGTTGCAACTAGCCTACAATCCCTCATTCCCCACATGCTTATCCCACCCCAGGAAGTGTGCCCCTTCTCTAATCAACAGTCCTTCGGCTGCCCCACTTCCCTTCAAGGGCTTCAACAACATGTCGAACAGGAAGTCTCGGAGTCATGTATCTAATGCCCAACACACCATGGAACAATTCCCATCAAACACTCACACGAAGAGAGTGCTCATGGGCATGACCTCTTTGATAGTAAATCATCCTTCCCAAGCACAGGGTTAAGAAAAATGACAATGAGTTACAACAAAAATATGTATTCCTTCGCAAAGGAAATCCCTTTAAATGATCCTCGAATCAGTGATAAAGTTTTCCTTCCCAATTACACTAAGGCGAGGTATATATATTGCATGCCTTAAACTTGACATTTGTCACCTTCAAAAGTAGATTTAGCGACTTGGTGACTCATTCCCTACCATCAGGAACTTAGGATAAATACATATCCATAAATTAAACTTCCAGAAATATTAATAAAATATTCCCTTGACTTAAGCTTCCCTTTTTTCCTTTTCCGTGGAGCTTAGCCCCCATCTTTTTTTCATCTGAGTTGAGTCTGCGCACAGTGATGTGCTTATATTAACAATCTTGAGGGTGATTACATTTACAATACAGGTGCATTGGACTTTTGCATCTAGGCTCACCAGCCTTAAAATACAAGCATATATACAAAGACTCTCTGGCCTCGAAACTGTACACTTAATCTTATGTGTGCAAGACTCTAGGATGTGCGCACTCTTATTTTGGTGCACCATCCTCTTACACTTGCACAAGTGCATGCTACAACAGAAAATGTGTGCGTTCTTTCTTCGATGGACAATCCCCGTGCAATCACCAAACTATGGAATGTGCGCACACAATTGAATCCAAGACTTGATACCAACAACTCACATGCTTATATCTATATATACACACATTTGGGGTTCGACCTAGGGGTATTACACACTTGGTGGCTTGGAAGAGTATTTTCTTTGAAGAACACCAAAAAATACTAAATTGGAGACTAAGGGATTGTTGGACATCTATCCCACTAAACTTTCACCAACTTGAAGGAATATGAGAACTGATAAGGCATGGGTAGCCAAATGTTTAAACTGCTTTTTTATCTTAAAATATTTTCTAGGTGAAAGCCTCTAGCTTCGATAATGGATCTCTATAGGGGGTGAATCGAACCACAGTCCTATCATTATGGAATTGGCTCCCCTTTTGGAGAATCCTCCCAACCCCTTCAAATTAAACCTTTTCTAGCTAGAGGATGAATTCTTTCTTGAAAAAATAAAGGATTGTTGGAGACCTTTCGATCCCTCCTCCCTTAAATCCCCTCCCTTACAATTTCATCAGAATTTAAAGAGAGAAAAGTAAGTGGTTATTTCTTGGTGCAAGGAGAAATGGAAGAAGGATGGAAAACGCCTGGAGGAAATTGAGGTTAAAATGGAATCCTTCTACTAGGGAGAGGGGAATGGTTTTATTTCAAATTCCCAAAAAAATGAAATCAAGATTCTTGAGGATAATAGAAGGAAACTACTACTTGTCAAAGAAAAGGAATGGTAAATAAAGACTCAAGTGATCTAGTTGCAAGATGGGAAGGAAAACAAAAAATCTTCAATCATTTTTCTAATTATTCGAAGAACATCAACACAAACTGGGGAATTGAAAAAGTGGATGGGACTAGGGTTTCTTCATTCTCAGATATGGAAGTAGAAGGTGTACACTACTTTAACTCTCTATTTAAACAAGAAGCCAAAGCTACTATCGATGTCATCCTCAAGGTTGAGAGATTCTTCCCAAGCTTTATAAACCCAGAATAAAGCAGAGTTTTGATGGCAAAAATATCCAAAGAAGAATTACTTAGCACTTTACAAAGTTTTCAAAAGGATAAAATCCCAAGTCTAGATGGTCTACCAATTGAGTTATTTTTGGGATGCTATGATTTTATTAGGAATGACCTTCTAAATGTAGTTGAATATTCTTCTTCCACTAGTCAAAATCTGACTTCTTTTAACTCTACCTTTCTAGCATTGATCCTCAAATATGATAACCCTTCGAATTTTGAAATCTTTGGGCCTATCTCTCTTTGTAATAGTGTGTATAGAATTATCTCCAAACTTATTGCTCATATGCTAAAAGGCATCCTCTCAGAACATATTTCTCCAAAGCAATTTGGATTTTTGAAAGGAAGGTAGATTCATGAAGCAGTTGGAGTTTCCCAAGAAGAATAGCACTCCATTAAAATAAGAAATCAAAAATCTCTCACCTTAAAAGTTGATCTCTTAAAGGCCTTTGATAGAGTGAGATGGATGTACCTTATAATTCTCCTTATCCACCTAGGATTCAACCATTGCTTTTTTACTTGCGTTCTAATTTGCATTATCTCAACTTCCTTTGTCATCCTTATCAATGGCTTAACCTCCCCCTTCTTTAAAGATGAAAGGGGAATAGGACAACGCTACCCCTTGTCTCCACTCCTCTTCCTTTTGGTTGTTGAGGGACTTACTATACTATTGAAGGCAACCTCTATTTCTGGAAGATTAAATGGAATTAGCATGTGCCCCTCCTACAACATAACCCACTTACCATTTGTAAACAAGATTCTCATCTTTTGTGAAGGAAGAAAGGAATCGATGGAAAATATACAAGAGGTTATGGAGGTCTTTTGTAAAACCACGGGTGTGAAAATAAATAGGGAAAGATTGTCCTTGATCACTTGGAGTCTCTCAGATGTAGAAAGGTATGTTATTTCTTAGATTTTTTCCTTTCATTTAGGAGACTTTGAAGCTGGCCTCAAATACTTGAGTTTCCACCTAAAATCCAACCAATATGAGAAGGTTGATTGGTTATGTCTCCTAGCTAAGTTGGAAAAAAAAAAGTAAATACTTGGTGTAATAGATGGCTCTCTTAAGCAAGAAGATTCTCTTGGTTAAGGTAGTGTTGGAAGCCATCCCAATAAATTGGATGTCACTACCTTGGATTCCAAAAGGAATTATGGGTAAGATCAAACAACTCTACTTCTGGTTTCTTTGGTCCAAGGAAGCTGGGAAGAAAAAAAATGGTACTAGCCTCTTGGAAAAGACTAGGAACTCCAAAATCCCTAGGGGGTTGGGGTATGAAAAAAACATTCCTTTTCTCTAAAGCTTTGGAAGCTAATAATGTATGGATTCTTGTTCAAGGCTCAGGGTTATGGGCCCAAGTGACCAAGGAAAAATACTTCTCTTGGGAACCCATATTGGATTGGATCTGAAATCCTCAAAAGAATTTGCAAAATGCCTCTATCGTTTGGAAAGAAATTATGTTTGCATTTCCTTTAATTGGGAATTGGATAACCTAGAAAATTGGTAATGGGGAACAAGTACTCATTCGAAAGGATCCCTATATTGGCTACAAGGATAATCACATTGTCCCTGCTCAACTCATCCATGATCTTCGTATATATGGACTCTACATGTTAAAACATGTAACCTATAAAAATCGAGAATCAGAGCATTATCGATCGCTATAATGGAGAGAAATCAAGCTTAGGGAGTGTTGACACTTGAATCCGTTAGGATTGAAATGACAACCTCACGGGGATACAAATCCCCCTGCATTTTTATAAAGGTGGTACTCCTCTATGTTTCAAGATACTCTTGGAATTCTAGATTTTCAAAATAATATAGGACTTTGAGAAAGTTCGTCGTGATATTCAAAGAAATATAAAGGTTGCAGAAAAATAAAATGTTTTTTTTTTTAAAGAGAGTTCCTGAGAGATGACCAGGAACCTCACACATCACATATTTGAAAAAGATAAGCAAAATTTCCTCACATCCATCATATTTAAACTAAAGATTTATGATCACATAAAAATAAAAGAAAATGGTTTGCACGCATAAGAGAACTTTAATAGAGTAAACACATGTGGAGCTCAAATAAATAAAATTATAGATCAATCTCAAATATTTTATACTCAAAACTCATAGTTATAAAACACCATAAAAACTAATCCCAAAATAGTTCTCTTGGGATTTCTGAAAAATATAAAGTATGTTACAAAGATTTGAAATTTAAATGTGTTTGTCCTTAGGACTAGGATTGGGGCTCCCATAGACCATAAAGAAAATATAAACAAGAAGTAATTTGTGGAGAGAATATGATGAGCGATGACAGAGTATTAAGACCTGGAAAGAAGACAGGAAGAAGTTATCATATTTCGGTTAAACTGTTCTAGTCAAAGAAGCGGAGTAACTGGATGAAAAAATGAGAAAGAAAGAAATATGTGATCAGCATAAACTTATTATGATGGCCTCTAGCTTGTTTACTTGCTTGTTGTTGTCATTGTATTTTCTGCATTAACGGTTATAGGAACCGTCTCAACTGTTGCTTCTTGGCCTTCTTTAGTTAATTTATCAATTGCCTTTTTAAACCAATCTTCAATGTAATTTTGCATTGGTTCAACATTTATTTCATGTCTGATTTTGATATTAAACAATTTTCCTTCCAAATCTCTTAAATCATGAGAAATGTCATGTATTGCCTCCTCAATATCTTGATTTTCCATAGAATAATCAACCAGCCAATTATCTATCTCTTATTCATTATATTTAATTATGCCATAAAATTTCTCAGTCGATAATCCCTTTAACTCCCACTTGTTCATCAATCTTTTATTTTTTCATAAATATTGAATTGAGAATTAACTTATGAGCTCTTGCCTCATCGGTGCCTCCTGCCATATCTATCTTTGTGAGTCTTTTGTTTTACTATCGCTTCGTTGCATGCTTGGACAATGTTATTCAAATTCTTGATCTTTTCTTTCCAACAAGAATTTAGTTATTTAATTTGACTTGGAGAAGGCAGGTCCTCTTCTCTCCTTTTCAATTATGTCATGTTTGAGACTTTTATCCCAAATGGAAAAACTACATTTGTGTAGAATCCTTGTTCATTCTTTAAATTAGCTTAGAGATACTCATGAAAAGCATGTGCCCTTGAACCGAAAGAAACAATATTTTTTGATACCTCCCATGCTTCTATTATCAATGAAATTCTATTTTTAATGTTTTTCTATACATAACTTCAAACCGTTGTGAGCAAACTAGAAGATCCTTTTAATTTAATATCGGGTGTAGTTAGTATAACAATTATCAAAGGACTTGCTAGGATTGGAAGAGGCATCAATGCAGTTTCCAATTCTCTGATCCTCTTCTTTAATTTGGCATTTTCATATTCTAAACCGTCAATAAAGTTGTCAAGCACATCCCCGGTTTCCCTATGGATTTTGGAAATTTGGGACAATCGCATATCCTTCAGGTTGACCTATGAGCAGGAATTTCCCTTTTTATTCTTCTAGTCACTTCTTTCTACAATCAACTTTTTAGACTCTTTATCAAAAACAACACTTTGAAAAATGAAGGATTCTTTTTCACTAAAGGTCTCATTTCCAACTACTTCCAATAAAGAATTTTGCTGAGCCATATTTTCCGGTTGTTCTATTGCAGAAAATATTTTCTCAATATCTACTTCTAGTTCCATATCCTTTGAATAAAAGCTTTGGATGTCTATAAGATTATCTTCTTCCTCTTGCACTAAATTTTTCCTTTTCTTTCTCACAAGGAGCTTGTGTGAACTCTCAATTTTCACAGGGGGAGGATTCTTCTCTCCCCCTCCACTGGAACTACTATTGACAACCTTTTTAACTTGGTGGGTCGTTGGAGCATTGCTCCCGGATGCAATATTCTTGGGAGTAACAATTGGAGATTGAGTACTTCTTTCACTGGGACCTTTTCCCCTTTGCTTATAAAAACCATTACTGTTAAGTAATGTTTCTAAATCGTCAGCATCATGTACAAGACTGCTTTGGTTGTTACCTTCCTCTTCTTTATTCAAGATAGTTTGAATAAAATATTTATTGACACCCACTGAAAGCATATGTCCCACAAAGATTTTGTTCGGGTCAAAACCCTTAATCTTTTCAGCATACTTTAAATTCACATTGTTGAAATGATTTGCAAATTTGTCAATTTTATTTATATTTATGAACATGAACTCTCCAATCTTCCATGGCAAGGGAATAAATTACTTTTTCCTTTTTTCCTGGAAAAAATGCAGACAGGAGTTCTATTGCCTTGCCACCTCTGTAATAAATAGTTTGTCATATACATGATACGGGAGAAAAGAAGGATTCTCTTTTGAGCAAAATATCCTTATGACACTGTGATTCTCCATTTGTTCTATTGTTCCTTTTTTCTCTAAAAATCTGTTAGCTTGGTCAGCTATCCTTGAATTTTTTTCGCCCAACAATAGCATTTTGAAGACTCAAACGAAATTATTATAAACTTTATAGAAAAACAGAGGAGTTGTATGTCTCCATAGTGCCTAATACTAAAAGGTAACTGGATTTGTTTCGCAATTGACCCTCTTACTTATGGTTAAGTTTGGGAATTGACAACAATGCACAATAGCAAATATCATATAAGAGGACATAAATAATTTTCTGTCCATTTTATAGTGTGATAATTGGGACGAGATTTCGATAGAAATGAGTTTTCCCCGATCAAAAATGGTATGTTATTGCACTGTAAAATACAAAATATATAAAATCATGCAAGAGATAGAAGCAGTGCTTTCCTGACCTGTCAACCTCGTATATAGCCATGCAATTTCTTGATAAGGCTTTTTAAAGGACTCAACCTAGGTTACGGTTATGTTTGTTAGGATAGATGCAGGATCCTCCAAATATTCAGGTAGGAGGTCAAGCCCATTGTTATGTTTCTTCAAGAATTCTCTGCAATCTTCACCTTTGAAAGTAAGAGTCAGCTCTGGCAACTTTAACATCTTGCGAAAAACTTGAGGTGAAAGAGAAATCAGAGAATGATCCTAGAGCTATATAATTTTTGTTTGACTTGGCATGTACTTGTCCACACACCATGCAATGAGTTATTTACAATCAAAAACCTTAGGAACACACCCAGTACGAGCAATTTTAGATGCCCAAATTTAATCTTTATGTGTAAGAGGAGAGGAATAATATGAATATGCTCTTGACCACTCGAAGTTCTGGTCTTCACGACCAAAGATATTCAGAGTATCACCACAAAATTGTTGTCTAGTTGATGTTTCCATAGGTTGACGAGACTATTTCTTCAGATGGATAATAACCTCAAATAAATATTTTTGGAGAGATAATGATAATTTAATCCCTTGGAAAATGAAGATTTAATGAAATTTAATGAGTAATTCCTCGATCCTTTCGCCATTAATGATGATCTTTTCGGAGCATGCACAACAATTGTTAGCATTAAACAACACTTAATGTGTATTGGGAAAAGCAACAAAATGGCAGGGATGGGCAAGAGAGAGTTTGAATATGAAAATTTTCATGAACCCACCAACCCAGGAACTCGCAAACCCATGGTTATGGATGAAAAAATATACTAAGTGTAGAAAGGAGGTCGGTCGGACTTGAATGAAAAATGAATAAAATACTTTGGAGCTCGGCACTCGCAACAAAGGTTATGGTCAAAATGTAGATCACGGAACTTGGGGTGAAAATTGAAGGTCACAGAACTTGGAGGATGAAGGTTTGAACCCGCAAACCCGTGCAATTAAAAAATATCTAATTGTAGTAGCGGACTTATGACATGAACAAGTGGATGGAGATGAAGGTCTGCCAACCCGACAATCACTGAAATATGACTAAGTATAGTAACCAGAAAGGGAGAGAAGAAAGGACAAAAGAAAAAAGGGAAATAAGGGGAGGTGTAGAAGAGGGAAAATAAATGGAAAAAAGAAGTTGGAAAGATAGAATGTGGAAGGAAATGAAAGGAAGCATGAAATGATCTATGTTAGTCCCTAAAGTTGCACTTGACTGTGAGAGGGAAAGCTAGGGCGTCATCAAGTTATTGCAGTGGTATTTTATAAAGGTTTTGAATAGGATTTAGAAATGGTTGAATGTTGGTTCAAGGATACAATAAAGATATAAGGCTCAATTGTAAAAAGGTAACTAAACATCTCACTGGCTTAGTAAATGGCAGAAACTTTGATAAATCAAATGGTAAAAAGTAAATAAAGAAAGGAATATATATGAGTATTCAATTTGTCCACTCACACATGGATTTCTCATTCCCAAATATCATTAAGAAATAAAAACATGGTACTTGAAATCAATCTTAGTTATGAACAAATTAAACAGATAAAATGCATTCAAGTAAGAAAAAGATGAAGATAATAACATGAAAAGAATTTATGACCATCAAAATTCCTTTTCCATTTAGTGCTAATATGAAAATATTGTATTTGCCTCACAGAGGAGTCTTTGTAAAAAATAGCCTTGATTCCCCAATTGATTGACACAAATACAGTTTTTTCAATGTCTTTTTAAAGCACAACAATATTCCTGAAGATCCTATTTTTTAGATTACAGTTTAAGATAGGATAATATAAACTCACTATTTCCTAGGAGGGAAATGTTCATACGAAAACTTATAATGCCTAACATGTAGTCTTCTTAACAACTAATCCGAATATAGACTAGATGACAGTTGGATGAAGCTTTACAAATCCCACAAAAATAGGAATACTCTGCTGTTGAGCTGGTTCATCTAAGATACAAAAAAAAACTATTTGAATGAAACACTAATAACCAAAAAGCTCAACTTCACTATCTTGGTAATAGCCTCGAGCAATCAAAAACTGTGGTATACTTTCCTTGGGCTTTCATTGTATGATAACTGCAGAAGCTCTGGTGTCCCTCTGTTTTAGCTTAGTTGTCAACACCACATTATGCCAATACAATCTTATATTTGATTATCTTACCTCCTTTAGCAGGGCCTTTTTCTCTTTCCTCTTCCTTTTGAATTCTTATATATTTTCATGTTGTTTTGCATTCCATTTCTCTACAAAGGACTTTTCTTTCCTCGGCTTCTTGATAATACCCCTCAGCTCTTTTACCCTGTCTTTATCTTTTCTTACTTCCACCCTAAACTTTGGATGTTCTTCTACTGGAGCAAGTAGGTTCAAATCTATGGAGGCCCGGGGTTTCCTTAATTTAATTTCATATTTTGAAGATAACCCAGTGCTAAGATCCTCTTCTTCAGTGCGTTATGATTCTCTGGTTTCATGAACATCCTGTAGTTGGTTTATTTCTAGAAAGGAATCATTTTTCTCATCGTCATATGTGCCTTTGTGTGTAGATTTAGTGATTGAAACCGATCTTGTGGTTTTCCTAGTTACAGGTCTATTTGAACACTATGCAATTTGTTTTCCTTTTTCATTTTTTTTCCTTTGTTCTTCAAATTCCTCATCTAACCTATGTGAAGAAGATGTCAGGATTTGTTTTTTAACCTCTTTCATAGTGTCTTCTAAATCATCTTTAATAATAATAAAGTTTTCCTTCTTTATAGAAGGATGAAATAGAGCCTTTGAATTCAACCTGAATTTGTTTGTAGCCCAGGTAGTATTTATTTTAGGGTATTTAGATACAAGTTCCTTCTTCTTGTGCTTTTTCTTACCTTTTTCAACCCTTTTTCTAGTAGACTTTTTATTGTACTTGATTGGACTTTGGATTGGGCTTGTAGTATAGTCTTCAAGTTCATTAGGTTCCTCTTTTATGTCTTGATCAATTTGGGCATCAATCTCTTTATCAATTTTAAGTTTTTTACCTCAAACTGTAGTGATCTTCACGTTAGGATTACCTTTGGGAAAGTCTTCAATTGCTTGTTGTGTTTGTAACTTCCTCTTACTAGCATGAGTTATCCTGGCTGCAAGGGATATTTCTTTCACCAAAACATCAATAGCTTGAGAGGATTTTTTACCTTTTCCAGGTTTCTTTTCCTTAGTAGTTTTGGACTTAGGTTCCTGTTGTTTAGGTTTTAGTGATTGAATTAACCAGTCCCAAGACCTTTGAACTTCACATAAAGAAAATATTACCAATGTTTGAATCAACCCTTGATGAAAAAGACTATTCTTTGTTGTTGCAAGATGTGTCTGAATCCTCTTAGACATCTTAGATAGGATTTTCAATGAGAAATAAGGAAAATTAAGAGAATAGTCACCATTCACATGGATTAATAGTCTAATATCATAAAGGTGAACTAGAGAAAAATGGCCTTCATAGGTAATGTACCTGTGAATGATCAACAAAACAGTGTACCATTCTTTTCTCACCCAATTGTGTGGGATGCCTTGGCTCCAATTGGGATTTTGCTTTTCTGGAATCAAAAACTGATTAACAAACTCCATTACTAAATTTTATTTCTTCCACCATCTCTCCCCGTATACTGGTAACTTGCATGCTTTTGCTATGGAATGCTTTGTCATGTGCATGAGGAGTTTACCCACCACAGTTTTGAAACGATCGAAATTATGTGAAAAGATCATGAAAATTTGCTCATCATGACCCTGAAATGTTGAGAAGAAGTCGAACCATCCTGCATCTTTAAACTTATGTGTCATCTGAGGAAAAGCTTCAAGTAATTATGTCACTTCTAACTCCAACATGGTTATTTGGACACTCTTTTTTGGTGCCATGACACTGATACAATTATGTGGAAAGTTTCTGAGAATGTCTAAGGTTTGATTACCAGCTTTCGAGGACTGTTGAAGTCTGAGAGTTATTCGTTCACCTACAGAGCATGCATGGAGTAATAGACATACTAAAAATAGACAGATAATGACTTCATACATATGGAATAATAATTGGGCATTGTGATTTGATATCAAGGTGGCGAGTATAGCCCGATTCTTCGAGTTAGTTGTCATCGTGGAAAAACACGACCTGATATAGATCATACACAGATATGTAGATCCTTTGGCAATGATTTTGGGTGTAAAAACATGATCTCGGGAATGTGGCACATGCAAAACTATCAATACTCCTAGCGCTACAAGAATAGCGCTATTCTTGTAGCGCCATTTCCTCTTTGACAAATTCGAAAATTCAAACGAAGGAAAAGGACAAGTGATGTGATAGAAATCCTTTTATAGCATATCCTAACTTTTAAATACTTAAAAACATTTAAAATGTGCATAAAAGAATGAAAACATGATTTCAAGCAAAGAAAGGGAAGAAACAAAGTTTAACAAAAATTATGAAAAATCGGTAGAACGCGGATTAATGATATCCAACAGTCAAAAACAAGGTTAAGGACTAACACTAGCTTCTTCTGGGGATGAAGTTTCATGGTGAAACTTTAAGAACTTTCTAACCAATGCCTTCATATCTCTCTTATTCCACTTTAGTTCCCTGTTGTCATCTTTTATTCAAAACCACAAAACTATAGAGGATCAATTCCATTGGGTATATGGAGTCTTTATTTGATCTCAAAAGTAAAACCTATTGTACAAACTGAACTTTCTAATTGATTTTTAAAAGAAGTAATGTTTTAGGAATCTCCGATTTATTGGGCCTCCCAAAATCTCACTATCATCCAAATTGTGTAAAAGAAAGGTATTGTTGTTCATGACCTTAGCTACTTTGTAAGGACCATACCATAAATTGTCAAACTTACCATGTTTAGATTTGTCCTCTCTTCTAGCATCCCACCTCAATACAAGATCTCCCTCTTGAAAAATATCCTTCTTTGTCTTTTTATCAAAAGTTGCTTTAACTTTTCTCTGATGAATGACAGTTTTTTGATCCAGCTTCTCTCTATTCTATTGAACCTCTATGATTTGGAAAACTCTCCTTTGAATGTCATTGGGCTCTTCTTACTTCTCTTGTAGAAATTTAAGAACAGGTAAACCCAATTGAGTTGATAAAATAGCCTATGTTCCATACACCATTTGGAAAGGTGAAGTCCCAATGGATTTCTTAGTACTGATCCGATTAGCCCATAGGGAAAATTTTAATTTTGAATCCCATGATCTTTTATTTTCTGTGAGTAATTTTTTAATAATCCTTATGAGGTTTTTATTGGATTATCTTGCTAACCCATTGCCTTGGGGATAATAAGGAGTGAAATGGACCAACTTGATGTTATATTTATTGCAAAATTCAACCACTGAATTGGATTTGAAAGCTTGAGCATTGTTAGTAACCAGTTTCTTAGGACAACCAAATCTAGAAAAAATATGCCCTTCAAGAAAATTTGTGATTACCTTATCTATTGCATTTCGGGTTGGGATTGCTTCGATCCACTTGGTAAAGTAATCTATGGTTGTTATTAACCATTTGTGTTTTCCAAAAGATGAAGGATGGATTTCTCCAATGAAGTCTATGCCCCATTGTTGAAAAGGTCCATGAGCAAGGATGGGTTTTAAAGGTAGAGACATAAGTTTTTGTTTCCCTGCAAACTTTTGACATGGTTCACATGCCCTCACCTGAGAAAATATATCAAAAAACAGTCAAGGCTGGTATTAGCCTGCTCTTAATATTTTGAAAGCAATGGCTTTCCAATGGTGATGTCCCCCACAAACTCCCTGGTTTAAATCACAGAAAATATGTTTTGCATCTTCCTCATCAACACATCTCAACATAATTCCATTAGGATCTTTCCAAAACAAGGTTTGATTGATAATGCAATATTTCATTGATTTTAGTTTAAGTGATCTGAACTTAGATTTATCTAAATCAAGAGGAGATTGGAGATTTAGCATAAAATAAATAATATCTTTATACCATGGTGAAGAAGAATATATGTTGCTTACATGTGAACCAATTTCCTCAACCTGAAATGATGAATTATGTGATTTGTTAGAGAAATGATGTAACCAATTGCTCTACAATTTGACTATGTCATCAATTTGGCAAGGCCTTGTCCCTTTATTAACTAAGTGGGCTTTATAGTCAAGTTGTATTCAATAATTTTAGTTATCCATTTCTCCCTTTTTCCTTCACAATCTGGTTGGACTAAAATTTCCTTAACTACACTATTTGGAACATATGCAGTAATTTCAGAATGTAGGACATACACCCTAAAATATTTTAAAGCTTTCAACAAAGCATATGCCTTCTTCTCCATAATATCATATTTTAATTTAGAATCCCTAAGAGTCTTGTTGAAGAAAGAGATAGGTTGTTCATACCCTTGGTCATTTCTTTGTAAGAGAACAACACCTATAGTGTTTTCAGATGAAAATGAAAAAATGAAAAACTCCTTAGAGTGATTAGGATGATGAGGACATGTGCCTTAATTATAGCCTGCTTAATATTTTCAAATGATTCATTTTCTTCTAGTATCCATTTGATATGTGCATCTTTCTTCAACATATCAGTAATATGCTTGATGATTTCTACAAAATTTGGTATAAATCTTCTTAAGAAATTGATTTTACCTATGAAAGATTGGATAGAACTCTTATTCCTTGGAATGTCTATCTATTGAATGGCCTTTACCCTTGCAGGATCTATCTTGATTCCTTCTGGTGAAACAATATGTCCTAAGAGTTTTCCTTCTTCCATGGCAAAATGAGATTTTTTAGGGTTTAATGATACACCATACCTCCTGCATTTTTCAAATGCATGTTTCAGATGCTACAAGTGTTCATCATCAAAGGTTGAGAATACAGTAATATCATCAAGATAAATAACCATAAATCTGTCTTTCTCACCAACGAATGCGATATCCATATATCGTTGAAATGTTGCTCCTACATTCATGAGTCCAAAAGGCATCTTTTCATACATGAAACTGCCCCAAGGAGTGGTAAAATTTGTCTTCTTCTTATCTTCTTCCATTACTGATATATGATTATATCCTGGATAGCCATCAAGCATGGAGATTCTTTTGGCCCCTACCATTCTTTGTAGAATATGATCCATTTTAGGTAATGGATAATTGTCCTTTAGAGAACACCTATTCAGATTTTTGAAGTCTACATAAAGGCTTATCTCTCCATTCTTTTTCCTAATAGGTACTAAATTTTCTACCCATTCTGAGTATCTCAATAGTACTATAATTTTAGCATTCAACAACCTTTTCAATTATTTTTCAATTATAGGTAGCAACAATGGATTGAATTGTCTAGATTTATGCTTAAAAGGTTTGGATCCAGGATTTAAAGGAATCTTATGTTGCATAATCTTTGTATCAAAAGCCTTAAGGTCTTCATAATACCAAGCAAAAACATCTGAAAACTATTTCATCAAATTGACATACCCGTCTCTCTGTTTTTCTGGCAATTTCTTGGATAATTTCACCATTCTATGATTTGAATCTGGATTGATATCACAATCTATCACTTCAGCCTCTTCTGTTTGAATAACTGACTTTTTTGAAACATCATTATGGTCAAATAATCTCTCAAGGGGAACCAGGCCCTTTGGAAAATTATTTGTTTTTAATTCAATGATTTTATGACCAGCAATATTGTCTTGAAGGATATTTGTAGCGTGAACTTCCACCTCATCATTTTCATTATCCTGGTCTATTGAGATAGTAGAAAACTCATCAATGGTATCCAAAAACCTTTTAATTCCCTAATCATCTTTAAATACTTACTAATTTTTTATGTTGTCTGGTATAGAGGGTCTGTGTCTTACCTCAATTTCAAATCTTAAATTGGGAAAAAATGGAGTTCTGAAATTACTAGCTGCCAGTGCTAGAGAATCTTCCAATCGATTCAAGTTTTTGTGTATAAAAGTGATGTTGAAGGTCAAAAGGAAATTATCAGCAAAGTCCCACACTTCATTTCTATACTACTTTAACCTATGTTGTTTGGTCTGATAAATATATTTGATTTGATGGATGATAAGCTGAAAATATCCAAAAACAAAAATTTTATCAATACCCATATTTTTGGCAGCTTTCAATCCCAGTAGAAGAGCTTCATATTCATTGATATTGTTGGTTGTATCAAATTCCAGTTTGTATGACAGAGGAATAACTTTTTTAGTATGAAAAATAAAAACAATCCCAGCCCCAAAGACTTCTTTGGAACAAGCCCCATCAAAGAACATTTTCCAAACTAAATTTTGTGTATTTTCTTTAGTTGTAGGTATGATTTTCTTGACTGATGTTTCAGCTATCTGGTCACCAATGTGAAAAATGGAAGAACCAATTCCATCTTCAACAACATATATAGGATGATTATTGGTATTTTCATGATCACTCACCAGGTAAGCTAGCCTCACTTCCTTGTACAATCTTCGATGCTCTCCACCAAACACATGTATAGTAGCATAACTAAGGTCCATGTGTAGTGTACCTCCTACTTTATTAGCTCATGATCTTGATAATAGAATCCCAAATTTAGGAGGTATATCAGCCACAATCACATCCAACACCACACTTTTCATAGGTAACTGAGATAAAGTGACAACCATGTCTTTAATGACTCCTGGACATTTAACCTTTCTGGAATCAAATGAATATAGGTCTAGATAAGGCTTAGTGATATCTAAACCTAACTCATCCATTACCACCTTTGGCATGACATTGTGTGAAGCTCCTGAATCCATTAAACAGTTATGCAATATTTTTTCATGGATGTTCAGGGATATGTAGAAAGGAAGAGAAGCATCAGACCTATCCTCAATATGTGGCCCAATGGTTATGGCAGGGTTTTCATCTTCAATATTTATGGTATCTGAAAATGTAACATGATCAGGAGGTTGCAATGCTTTCAATACAGATTTTCTAAAAGGATCATTTTTCATCAATTCTACCAGAGGTATGGGGATTTTGATTTTATTGATTTCATTTTCCAAACTGAAAGTAGAAACTTGCTTCTCATATTCCTTCACCTTTGTAGTGCTAACCTTTACAGGTTGTTTTTGTTGTTGATCAATTTTAATCCCAGAACCTTCTTTACTGACCCCTAATTTAACTGGAGCATTAGTATTTTTTGTTTGAATAGGTATATCCACTTTTGATCCATTTGATCTAGACCTAAGATCGTACTTTTTTCTTTTAGGTTATTTCGGGGAAATTTCTTCAGCATCGTCTTCCTCAAATTGATTCAATATAAGAGCATCCTCATAATCATGTTGTGTCAGATGAGTGGGAGGTAATTCTGTATCATTTAAATGAACTGTGGAATCTTCCTCGGTGTCATCAATTTCCTCAACTTCTTCCACTGCATTATTTTTAAAAGGAGGAAAAACCTTCTGATCCTCTTGATTTCTCCTTTCCTTGGGCAAAAATTGAGGAACGTTATTAAGCCTTCTGAACTGATTTGGATTTATGTATCCTCCTTCCTGAGTAGGCCTACTAGGTTGTTTTGTTTCCATATTCAACCTGGCTATTTCATATGTCAAGGTTTTCAGCATTTTGGCCATTTCATACATCTTGGAGTCAGATGTTGTATGAGAAGAAGAAGGAATTTCTTCTCTCTATTTTTTATTATCTCTGTCACCCCTTGATTTCAACTTCTCTACTGCTGGTATATTGGATTCTACTTCAATGGTTGCTTCCTGCATCAAACTCAGAGTAACAGAGCTTCTTTCTCTCAACAACAGATAAAACTCAGCATCAAAGGCATTGGAAAAAGTAATTTTGGCTGATCTTTCTATGGGTTTGATTTCATCTGGAATTTTACTATACATTTTATTAAATCTTTTGGTAAAATCAGATATACATTCTCTTTGTTTTCTTTTCAAAGCACCAAAATTAGTGATTTAATACTAGTCTTTCTTATCTCCCCAATGTCTCAAAAAACTATCATCTAGTGCATCAATATCAACAATTAAATTAGGAGGTAGACTTCTAAACCATTTCCTTGCTTCTCCATCTAAACTCTGCACAAAAAGTCTCATCCAAACATCTGCATGCTCCACATTAAAATTATCTACAAAATTGTAGAAAGAGTTTAAGTGTTCTTCAGCAGTGACTTCCCCCTCTCCATTGAATCTTGGAAAATACTTCATATAATCATTAGGTGGGAAAGCATACAGTACTTAAGGTAAATTTAATGGTGCACATTTGGCTGCAACAATTGCATCCATCCTATTCACAGACATATTTATCACAATGGGTGCTTGAACTGTAGGAATAGGAAAAACTGGTGATGTAGAAAGAGAAACAGTTCCTTGGGTAGAACAACTTATCTGGGCTTATATGAGTTTTTGATCTTCAACTGATGAAAATAGAGGTTTCCTTTATGAATAAGGATAGGATGAAGGTTCCAAAAACAAAGGATAAAGGAAAAATAATGTGGCTTAACCTCTTCAGAAGAACTAGATTGGGGTGATGATGATAAAAGTATATCAAGTTCACATTTAGTATCTTTGGGAAAATATCTCAAAGCTTCAGCTATGGATAAGGTATGTGTTTGTTCTTCTTCAATGATCTCAGCAAATAATTTCCATTGGTCTAAATTCAATTCTAAGATAGTTGAAGGAAAGGATATAGCTGAAGGTTCAACAATAGGATTTGTTTCAATCTCCTGTACAATTTCTTCAATTGGAGGGATATTAACGGGTTCAGAAGACTGTCCTTGAGCACTTGTAGAAGAAGATTTATCTTTTGAAGAAGAGGATTGTCCTGAAATATTTTTAGATTTTCTCAATAACTTTTCAGGATCAAACACTATTGGAACATGCTTAGGATCTAGGTTTTTTCTTGTCACTTGTTTCTTTGTGGATGATGACAAATTTGGAGGGGTTTTAAGTCCTTTGCCTTCTCTTTTAGGAGCCAGAATTACTACAGAGGAGTCGCCAGGTGAAAAATACAAAGTCTCGTGTAAATGTCCAAATTCGTGTCCACCATCAAGATTTAGATCTGATCTTTGTCATTCTCCCAGGAAAAATATATTCGTTCCTTCGTCCCTGGCAACAACGCAAAAAGATGTTAGTCCCTAAAGTTGCACTTGAATGTGAGAGGGAAAGCTAGGGAATCATCAAGTTATTGCAGTGGTATTTTATAAAGGTTTTGAATAGGGTTTAGAATTGATTGAAGGTTGGTTCAAGGATACAATAAAGATATAAGGCTCAATTGTAAAAAGGAAAATAAACATCTCACTGGCTTAGTAAATGATAGACACTTTGATAAATCAGATGGTAAAAAGTAAATGAAGAAAGGAATATATATGAGTATTCAATTTGTCCACTCACACATGGATTTCTCATTCCCAAATATCATTAAGAAATAAGAACATGGTACTTGAAAACAATCTTAGTTATGATCAAATTAAACAACAAATTTTTCACTGCGTTACAACCAAGATATCATATGCTTTGCAATAGATAAAATGCATTCAAGTAAGAAAAAGAAGAAGATAATAACATGAAAAGAATTTATGACCATCAAAATGCCTTTTCCATTTAGTGCCAATATGAAAATATTTTCTTTGCCTCACATAGGAGTCTTTACAGAAAATAACCTTGATTCCCCAATTGATCAACCCAAATACAGTCTTTTTAAAGCACAAAAATATTCTTGAAGATCCTATTTTTTAGATTACAGTTTAAGATAGGATAATATCAATTGACTATTTCCTAGGAGGGAAATGTTCATACGAAAACTTCTAATGCCTAACATGTAGTATTCTTAACAACTAATCTGAATATAGACTAGATGATAGTTGGATGAAGCTTTACAAATCCCACAAAAAGAGGAATACTCTATTGTTGAGCTGGTTCATCTCAGATACAAAAAAATTCTATTTGAACGAAACACTAATAACCAAAAATATTAGCTTCACTATCTTGGTAATATCCTCGAGCAATCAAAAATGGTGGCAGACTTTCCTTGGGCTTTCATTGTATGATAACTACAAAAGCTCTGGTATCACTCTATTTTAGCTTAGTTGTCAATACCACATTATGCCAATACAATCTTATATTTTATTCTCTTACCTCCTTTAGTAGGACCTTTTGCTCTCTCCTCTTCCTTTTGAATTCATGTATCTTTTCTTGTTGTTTTTCATTCCATTGCTCTACAAAGGACTTTTCTTTCCTCGGCTTCCTTATAATACCATGCAGCTCTTTTACCATATCTTTCTCTTTTCTTGCTTCCACCCTGAACTCTGGATGTTCTTCTACTGGAGCAGGTAGGTTCAAATATATGGAGGCTCGAGGTTTCTTTAATTCAATTTCATATTTTGAAGATAACCCAGTGCTAAGATCGTCTTCTTCAGTGCTTTCTGATTCTCTTGTTTGAGGAACATCCTATAGCTGGTTTATTTATGGAAATGAATCACTTTTCTCATCATCATATGTGCCTTTGAGTGTAGATTCAGTGACTGAAACTGATCTTGCGGTTACCCTAGTTACAGGTCTCCTTGAACACTATGCAATTTATTTTCCTTTTTCATGTTTTTCCCTTTGTTCTTCAAATTCCTCCTGTAACCTGTGTGAAGAAGATGTTAGGGTCTATTTTTTAACCTCTTTCATAGTTTCTTTTGAATTATCTTCAATAATAATAAGGTTTTCCTTCTTTATAGAAGGATGAAATAGAGCCTTTGAATTCAACATGAATTTGTTTGCAACCCTGGTAGTATTTATTTTAGGTTATTTAGATACAGGTTCCTTCTTCTTGCTCTTTTTCTTACCTTTTGCAACCCTTTTTCCAATAGATTGTTTCTTTTGCTTGATTAGACTTAGGACTTGGCTTGTAGTATAGTCTTTAGGTTCATCAGGTTCCTCTTTGATGTTTGGATCAATTTGGACATCAATCTCTTTATCAACTTTAAGCTTTTTACCTCGACCTGTAGAGATCTTCTTGTTAGGTTTACCTTTGGGAAAATCTTCAATTGCTTGTTGTGTCTGTAGCTTCCTCTTACTAACATGAGTTATCTTGGCTACAGGGGAGATTTCTTTCACCAAAACATCAGTAGTTTGAGAGGCTTTTTTACCTTTTCTAGGTTTCTTTTCCTTGGCAGTTTTGGACTTAGGTTCTTGTTGTTTAGGTTTTAGTGACTGAATTAACCAGTCCCAAGACCTTTGAACTTCACTTAAAGAAAAGATTACCAATGTTTTAATCAACCCTTGATGAAAATGACTATTCTTTATTGTTGTAGGATGTGTTTGAATCCTCTTAGACACCTTAGATAGGATTTTCAATAAGAAATGAGGCGGATTAAGGGGATAGTCACCATTCACATGGATTAATAGTCTAATATGGTAAAGGTGAACTAGATAAAAACGGCCTTCGCAGGTAATGTACATGTGAATGATCAACATTGTAGTGTGTCATTCTTTTCTCACCCAACTATGTGGGATGCCTTGGCTCCAATTGAGGTTTTGCTTTTCTGGAATAAAAAACTGATTAACAAACTCCATTACTAAATTTTCTTTCTTCCACCATCTCTTCCAATATATTGGTAAATTGCATGCTTTTGCTATGGAATTATCTATCATGTGCATGAGGAGTTTACCCACCACAGTTTCGAAACAATCAAAATTATGTGCAAAGATCATGGAAATTGTCTCATCGTGACCCTGAAATGTTGAAAAGAAGTCGAACCAGCCTACATCTTTAAACTTATGTGCCATCTGAGGAAAAGCTTCAAGTAATTATGTCCTTCTGGCTCCAACCTGGTTATATGCCCTCTCTTTTTTGGTGCCATGACACTGGTACAATTCTGTGGAAAGTTTCTGAGAATGTCTAGGGTTCGATTACCAGCTTTCGAGGACTGTTGAAGTCTAAGAGTTATCCATTCACCTGCAGAGCATGCATGGAATAATAATCGGTCATTGTGATTTGATATCAAGGCGGTGAGTACAAACCGATCCTTCCAATTAGTTGTCATCATGGAAAAACATGACCTGATATAGATCATACACAGATATGTAGATCCTTTGGCAATGATTTTGTGCGTTAAAACACAATCTCGGGAATGTAGCGCATGCAGACCTATCATTACTCCTCGTGCTGCAAGAATAGTGTTATTCTTGTCGCACCCTTTCCTCTTTGACAAATTTGAAAATTCAAACCAAAGAAAAGGACAAGTGATGTGATAGAAATCCTTTTATATCATATCCTAACTATTAAATACTTAAAAACATTTAAAATGTGCATAAAAGAAGGAAAACATGCTTTCAAGCCAAGAAAGGGAAGAAACAAAGTTTAACAAAAATCATAAAAAATGGGTAGAACGGGGATAAAGGATATCCAACAATCAAAAACAAGGTTAATGACTAACAATCTCAACAGGGAGGAACATGTTGAAACATGGAACTTATATATAAAATCTCTATGGAGTTCCTTTGTGACTCTCTCGAATCAAGAAGACCAACTCATCGGGTCCCTGGACCCATCAAGCATCTCAAAACCTAAGTAACAAAGATGAGCCATAGATCTAATGGGGGGGAGTTATGGAAGCTCAAATGTCTAACTAAATATTAAAAATTCATGTGGTTTCTTTAAACAACAATGCTCTAACCTAGGATAAATTGCAAAAAATAAGTTTTGAAGGCCCCGGAAGATGTTTCCTTTATTATGTTACTTTTATTGATGATGCAACTAGAAAAACTTGGGTTTATTGCATTTGACAAAAATATGATGTTTTTTATACTTTTAAGAAATGGAAAGCTTTGGTTGAGAATGAGACAGGGAAAAGGTTGAAGTGTCTTAGATCATAAAATGGAGGTGAATATTGTATCAAGGAATTTGATGATTAGTGTTCATACCATGGGATTCGTAGAGAGAAAATAGTTCCATGGATACCACAAGAAAATGTTGTGTCAGAAAGGATTAATAGGACAATCATGGAGTGTGCAAGGAGTATGAGATTGCATGCTCGGTTTCCCTTACAGTTATGGGCAGATGTTGTAGATATTGTTGTTTACTTAATACTCAAATATGATTGTCTACAATCAAATATGATCCATTTTAACTCTGAATCTATCAAATTGATTTTCCTACAGAGTCCCAGCCAAAAATCCTACACCATGCCCAGAGAGAGGGGCAAATATAGAATGGGTTTGTTGTATTACAGCGCCCTAACCAGACCCAATAGACTCACCCCCTCTCGGCTTGCCCTCATCACTACTAGTGATCCTGACCCAAGCCATAATTGGCCTTAGCAACCCCTGCCTCCAACCAATAATCCTGCAATTGACTATGGCGGTTTCCCTATTAAGGAGGAAATTCTCCCTCCTGAGGAACTCACTCCTCTGAAATTGCCCCTCTCAGATCCCATACTTTGGACCATAGTTTTGGCACCGGAGGATGCATTGTGGAGGAAGAAATTCCTCCTAGTTCGAAAATGGAAATTCCATTGATAGCTATGGACGCAGACTTGGAGATGGATGTAGAGTTGATGGAGGAACCACCCCTACCCAGCCCGCTTCGACTCCTGGATGAGCATCTTCATCTCATTTTTGAACTACAGCATAATAATTGTGAAAAAAAAAAGTGTCTTTTATTTACAAATAGTGAAGCAAAAAGTGGAAAGTTATATACAATGGAATCATAACCTCTTATGTGATGCAACTACTACCAATATAAATTATGAATATGGTAATGGATTTAAATATTTTCCATCTTTAATCAACAAGGCTTCATTGACTAAGATTTGATGGCGTACCTCATCACATCACATGGAAAAAAAAGTGAACATAGATCTAATGTCCTACTCAAAAATAGATTTACACGTGAGTTTCCAAAGAATGAACAAGATTGAAATCCCCAATCATTGTCATATCCTAATGAAGGAGGAATAAATTAAAGAGTGGCAATCTCCAAACAAGGTAGCACACCAACAAACCCTACCCTAACGTAAAATTGAACATTAATATTGGAAATAATTCTAACAACCTTAGCAAAATGGCACTCCCAAAAAATGTGTTTCACGGTCTCTTGGTAATGATAGATAGGGCATAGGTTTTCAAATGCCCACTCTTGGCTAATCAAGCCTTGGAAGGAATACCTTGATAAATCACTAGCTCAGAAAAAACTCTCATCTTATAAGAACGTTGACATAGTGAATTCTTCACACCCATATGTCCTCTAGATAAAGGAGCACCCATCTCACAATGAGAACCATGTATAATGGATGTCTATGGTGAAAAATTAAATACAATCATCAGGAGTCACATTGTTGAAGGGGGTGATGAAAACTCCATCCACAATCCCTCCCAAAGGGTCTTGGCATCTTTATATTCATTTTGAATGTGTTGGTCCATTAGATGAGCCTTCTCAACTCCATAACTGAAATACAAGCAAGGGACATCACTCTGACTCCATACTCTAGAGCTAAGGAACACCAATCCTTCCAGGATCGTGTGGTTGCATTGCACAAATCTTCATAGAAGAAGATACCCTTCCTACTCAACCTAAGCACATGAAATTAAGGAATCTTTACAATACAGATATCTTATAGCTTGTAGATCCAAATATGGCATCATGTTAAATCCCAACCTGCACTGCTATCCTCCTAATTCTATCAAACCGAACGTGCAATATTGGTCTTCCAAGTTGACCATATGCTTCTAAAGATGGAGCCTCAGACCTAAATAGGTGGGGTGAGGAAATAATATCATAGACACAAAAGGCCCCTCGCAACCTCCCTGTATGTTGAGTAGTCATCAATCAACATCTAAATAGGACTCGCTAAGGAGTAGTTCCCTTGATACATTAAATAATTATAAGTGGTACATGTTATTGGGTGTGGTGTCAAGAAGCTTGGCTAAGACATCCATGCATATTGCAAAAAAGAATTCAAAATAAAAACCATAATTAACATGATAAGCACATTAACATGACTACACTACTAGAACTCATTTACATATAAGTAATAAATACTACTAATTTATATTCACGTAGTCTTTGAGTAATCAATTATGTTTATCCCTAATCTATATTAGTATTTTATGGCTACGCCACTTATACATCAAAATTGCTCAAATTTGCTAGCATTTAGCTTATAAAAATCTTTTAACTAACTTTTTTAGTTGTGTAGAAACAAATTAGCCATTTTGTACTAGTTGAATGACACTCGAAGGAAGAGAATTTAGTGCTTATGAATTCACCATGGAATTGTGTAGGAGTCTTTGTGTCATCTTAGATTAATGAATGTATACAATAGGTTCGTGTATGGCTGAGAATTGAAAAGTCCATAAATTACAAAAGTAGGTGCATTTCATGCAGATAGGTTTCACAAAAGAATTCAAACCCAATTTTTTAGTGTAATTTTTCTCATCCCCAAAAGTTGAGATTCTACATCCATAAAAATTATGAGAAAAGGTGGTTTATATGAAATTACCCACACCAAAATCTTTTCTAATATGGAAGCAAACTTTGGAGTGCAAGTCCTTGGGTTGATGTGATATCAATCTCCATTACTCTTGTATTAGCATTGCCAACTATGTTTATGAACCATCTTTACCTTATTTTTTTTTTGTCCTCTAAGAAAAATATTACAGGGAAACCCCAAGGGATGTTTTCCCACATTCATGGATAACATCACTAGTAAACTTGTATGTGTAGATTGTTGCACCTCACCCGGAGGATTTGAACCAAACACTTGCTGGCATGAAGCTAACCAAATATCTAACACCATTGACAACAACCAATTATGCTAACCCCTTGGGGATTTTTGACTCATAGTTTTTATCTATACAACGCCCACAATAATTATAAGTCATGCTACTATATTAACATATATTTTTACTAATAAAATTTTCACATTAATAATCCCCTCCTCAACGTTTATACTATTATATGTTTATTTTCTTTAAAACATTTTTTCCTTGCATAGCTAAGATTTCCATACACCTTTTTTAAACCCCTTCTATGTTTTCTTGTCCTTATAGGTGCCTCCATAGCTTTTGTTTTCACAATAATGGTTGTATTTTGTGTTAAAAGAAACTATGGCTAAATTGGTTTGTAGAGCATACAATTTGTTTTGGATTGGCCTTAACCTAATATCAAATACAAAAGGTCTAGCTTCTAAAAATTCATTTTGCTCGACTCTCTAGTTTCTACCATTATAGGTAGGTATACTACCTTACAAATTGGAAAAACAACATAATTATTCAACAAAACATTGCATGTGTCAATCAATTGTAGTTACATTTGAATATTTGTGAAAGAACCAACAAAAAAATTATGAGTACCTCTTGCTTTGTTTTATTTTGCTTCTAACTCTTGACATTCTTGATTGCTTTTCCACCCTCTTGTAAGAGGTGGTGAGATACGAGGAGCCTTCGATCTGAATACATTAAGATAAGAAATTTCAAGATCAACAAGAGGGGATCTTATCATCTTTGTTGCTTGATAGAGATTTTTTGGACATGATTAGGGTCCCTTCTCCCTTTCTGAGATAACCTCTAGGTTGGAATGCTTGTTATTTTCTTCACCCACAGATGGGGCTTGTAAGGTCACTGCCTCTTCTTAAACAACCTCTAGTTCTCCTTAAGTCTTTATAGGGAGTTCACTTTTAGCCTCATAAATTGGCTACCGATCCACCTCTTCACTTTCCTTTTCTAAAGCTTCTAGATTTGCAACAGCCTCAAAGTTGTTGCAGTTCGCTTTGGACAACCCTTCCTGGGTTGTTTTTGGTTATTGCAACACCTTATCTGTTATTTTTTGTGCCTATTATTAACAAGCCTAAATGGGTTCTACTTTTTTTAACAAAAGGGTTCTAGAGGTTTCTTGGGAGGAGGTTGATCCTCCTAAATATTTGGCAATTTTTTAGCAAAATGGTTGTACTCATGGAAAGAGTTGCACTTGAATGAAAACTACTCACAATCTAATCCTTACTGGTGGCTCCATCCATCCATTTTTATTTATGATACTTGTAGAAGGCTCTTATCCAATGCAAATTCCACACATATCTTGGCACATGAATACATATTTCCTTTTGGTTCATATGGTCACTGAATCACCCTAGTTTTTCCCCAATGGCTCTAAAGGTGTTTTCTTCCCATAATAGTAAAGGAAAATGGGGTAGCTTGACCCATACAAGGGATATTGTGATCTCCTCTTCCAAGTTAAAGTGAACGGACCAAGGGGTTAAGAACATTCCCCTAGATCCCATAAACAAAGGGCTTGAGTGAAAGGTCAAATATCTATCCTCCTTGTTATAATATAAAAAACACAAACTACCTTGTGCCACATGTGAATAGGGTTACCATGTCTTTTATCTTAAGTTGCCAATGCTTTTCTATTCACATCTATATAGTCCTTGGGCTAGACCAAAGTCCTGTAATTTTTCTAACCAAATCTTAATATGATAGAGTGATTACGTTTTTCCTTGGATATGGGGACTATAGTTCCAATTGAGGAATGGAGTCCAACCTTTTGACAAATATGTCCCTTAATGACTGAGATATTTTGGTTGGGTTCAAAGAGTTTACTAATATTTTGAATGCTACAATCTTTGAAGAGAATATTTTTTGAAGTCCATATAGGAAATGAGAGTATTCTAGCAACACTCCTATAGAATGAAACAAATCATAATCTATGTAGGCCAAATCATGCCCACATCAACCAAAATTTGATCATAGTAGTTGGGGGTTTTGGAGAAATGATCTGAGAAAAAAACTGCATATGCCTAGACCTACAATCTATATAATGTGTCAACTATAGTAAATCCTAGAAATATCTCTTTTATCGAATTCAAGAATAGGAATTTTATCAAGTTTAGATACGATTTTTGAACATGAACTTGTGCTTTTCTATCTTGAAGTTAAACTGAGGCCCCTAATCCATCTCCAACTTTGATATAAATGCCAAAATAATTTTGGATCATGAACAAGAATTTTTTTTTGTAGTATGCAATAGAATTATAAATTTATGACATTGTTAAGTACCTGAATATATCTGAAGATATAAGATAGAATAATAACTCAAACCATTCACCAATAATGAACACAATAATATAGACAAAACCCTTGAGGTAGGGTAACACCATATATTGATCCTTATGGAAGGATAACACTCCTCAAGCAATGATTGATACATTCACAATATTCTTCAACATGCTCCAATACATTACTTACACTTCTTTATATAGCATTCTCTATCTTCTAGGAACATTCTAGAGAAGGAATCTTCTAGAAAGTCTATTTATTATATCTAACTACCATAGTGGGCCTTATTTAATAATATAGTGGACCCAAACCACCTTACATTGAATGACTTCCACTAATAATACATAACCAAATTCCCATTGGTTACCTCCCTAGGTACCCTATATTACCTCCCTAGGTATACTAAATTTCATCTCCCTTTACATGTTTCGTCCTTGAAACACGTGAAGAAACCATACAATATGACTAGCTAAGCAATGTAGCCAATTAGTACCAAGTAAAACCATCCATCCATCCTAATGGAAGTCTAACAAGATGTCCAACTGTTGCCTTTCCACCCCGATCTTGCTTTGCATCATGACAAGGTTTCAATGGGATTGTTTCTCTAGCCTGATGTCTTCCTGTAGTGCTAGTAGTCCTCCATGCACCTATTGATTGGTTTCATTTCTAGTCCCATGCTGGTGCATAAGTGTGTTGATGCTCACACCCTTGCCTTGGCGATTGTTGTTTCTCTATATGATGTGGATGGTGATATACAACAACTGTAGGAATCTATTCTTTTTTCGTCAAATCTTTAACACATTGTGCCTTTGAGTCAATGACCTTCTTAGCTTCTTTATTGTGTCCTTCATGTGGCTTTGCTTCCTCTCCTTCTATAGACTTTGCCTTTGATTCAACTTCAGATTCAACTTCAGATTCAACAATAACTTCTTTACTAGTCTCTGTGGGCCCATCTTTCTTACCAAGAGACACATCCTGCAATGTGATTTTCTTTTTCTTGTACCAAAGTTTTAGAAACTTGTTTTACACATTAATGTTAACCATACCAATTGATTCCATCCAAGGATATCCGAAAACAATATCCACATTAGTGATATCTATAGCATGGAAATCAAAATGCAACACATCTTTATCCATAGTTAGCTTCAAATCTGTAAAAAATTGAATATTTTTACCCTCAACTTGTGTGCTTTGGATATTCTTTGTAGGTACTTGCAATCTATTAACCAACTGAACATTGATAAAAATTTGTTGGCAACTAGGGTTAATAGAAACAATCACATTTTCTTTATGAATACAACCATGAACTTGTAATATATATTTGTCACATGAAAATAAACCCTTGGCGATGTCTTTATACTTACACTTTGTATGAGACCACTTGTCTAAAAGTAATCTTTCAAGTGCTTCCTTAGAAAATGACATCATCTCGGAAGAGTCAAATGATTGCCACCATATGAGAGCATCATCTTTGAAACTCCATTCTACAAAATATTTCCACTTCTCTTTCCATAATGACTTTTGAATTGTATAAATTCTTCAATACTAGGGTCATCATCTCTTCCAGTAAAAAAAATCTTGCTTGGAATAAATCTTCAACAAAAACTAAAGCTTAAAAATAAATTATTGTGCAATTCGCGCAGCTTTTTCTATAAAAACCCTGAAAATGACCGAATTTAAAATGCTCGCAACATTACTTCCTAAAATCTGTTTTGACTGATTTGTTTTATGAAATTGGGTATTTTTCCGAGAGAAATTCAAATATCCAAATATTTTCTGCAAATTATGAGCAGAAAGTTTCATAATTGAGTTTGAAGTGAAGCCACACCCTTTCTTCGTTTTAAAAAAATCTGCAAAATGAACCAAAAATTTCTTTCCTTCTTTGGCCAAGGAAAGTGCCTTGATACCAATTGTTAAGTACCCAAATATATCTGAAGATATAAGATAGAATAATAACTCAAACCATTCACCAATAATGAACACAATAATATAGACAAAACCCTTGAGGTAGGGTAACACCATATATTAATCCTTATGGAAGGATAACACTTCTCAAACAATGTTTGATATAGTCATAATATTCTTCATCATGCTCCAATACATTGCTTACACTTCTTTATATAGCATTATCTATCTTCTAGGAACATTCTAGAGAATGAATCTTCTAGAAAGCTTATTTATTATATCTAACTACCATAGTGAATCTTATTTAATAATATAGTGGACCTAGCCCACCTTACATAGAATGACCTCCACTAATAATACATAACCATATTCCCATTGGTTACCTCCATAGGTATACTACATTAAATGTAGTGTAACTAGAGAGGTAATGAGGGTTCTGGAGGGCCCATCGTAATAATAGTGGAAGCCATTCAATGTAAGGTTGACTAAGTCCACTATATTATTAAATAAGGCCCACTATGGTAGTTAGATATAATAAATGTAAGAGGACTTACTAGAAGGTTCTACTTAGAAGATTGCTCCTCTAGAATGTCCTTAGGTGGTTGGTAGCACTATATAAAGGGGTTCAAGCAATGTAATGAGAAGTTGAGAAGTATTGTATTTGGAGTGGTAGCTCAATAGGAGGATGCTCCCTCAAAGAGACAAGTGAACAGGAGAGGATCCATTCCATAATATGATTCATTGTATAGTGTTTCCCTACCATAAATGACAGGTGTCAGTCTTTGGAGCATCATTTCCAGTTGGTTATTGGGTTCTGATATCTTCTATGTGGAGTTCACATGAGCACTTGGACATGGGACCCCGATTTACAATGGCAGATGGACTACTTCAGCATGGTGGCTTTCATTTCTACATGGGACCCTGGTTCTCTAGTATACTTCAACACTATGGTCCACACTTATCCATGAGACCCTAGTATATGGTTGTACACCCTCATAACAAGCGTTGATGACAACACTTTCATAAGGGGGATGGATGTGTATCTAGAGAGGTAGTGGGGGCTCTAGAGGGATCATAGTGATAATAGTGGAGGCCATTCAATGTCAGGTGGACTGGGTCCACTATATTATTAAATAAGGCCCACTATGGTAGTTGGATATAATAAATGTAAGAGGACTTACTAGAAGGTTCTACTTTTAGAAGATTCCTCCTCTAGTATGTCCTTAGGTGGTTGGTAACACTATATAAAGGGGTTCAAGCAATGTAATGATAAGTTGAGAAGTATTGTATTTGGAGTTGTAGCTCAATAGGAGGATGCCCCCTCGAAGAGGCAAGCGAACATGAGAGGATCCCTTCCATAATAGGATCCATTGTATGGTGTTTCCCTAACATAAGGGTTTGATAATAATAAAAGTGTGTTTATTCTATATTTTTCTCTAAATATTTGTGGTGTTTATGTATGTAAGAATTTGGTTCTTAACAGACATGATATAAGTTGTGAAGCATAGGAATTGCCACTTGGAACCTAAGGCTTGTGTCTTTAAAAAAAAAAAAGATTTGGAAACCCTTGTGATGTTATCTTTAAATTAGTGTCATTTAATCAATTTTGAGGGGGAAATGTCATTAACGGAACTAAGGGCTAAGAATTTTGTCCATTGATACACCTTTGACTTGCTTGCACTGACTATAATGCTTCTTCCTACCATTTATATAGAGGGGGTAATCGTGCCACACTTTCGGGGAATTGAATCCTTGTAGACGGAATATCACCACCCTTAACCTATTGATCAAACTCTTATGACATCTTGGTTTTGGAAGAAACACCATCGAGAATGTTCTTGACATATTTGACTAGCTCCATTCTATTTACAAAATGTTACTAGATGATCTTGTGTTGCATGGGTCCATTTTTTATGTTCAATATATAATAGGTTCAAATTCATGGTAGGAACTTTGAGATAGAATTTGAATTTCTTCTTAGTGGCACCATCCCTTGAAGGGAACTTGCGAACATCCTAATTGATATGCAACATTGATTCTATTTGCAAGCTTCCTACAAAATTCATGCATTTGGTTGGCATTAATATACTTTAACAAATCCATGTCTCGGTTTTCCTTTATTGAGTTCTTGATGATCTGGATTTCATGGTGGGAGGCTCTACTAGTATAGTGCAGGGTTTCATGGACAATCAATTATTTCCTCAAGTGGATTTTCATGGATTTCAAGAGTTTCAACAATTTGTTGATCTCACTAAAAGCATTAAATGGTATGTGGTGGTTTTTAGTCAATTTTGGAAAAAGAAGATAGTGATACTTACGATTGAAGATACTAGCACCATTGCAAGAGCTAAGGTGGGTACTTGTCTATAAGGCCAACTAAATTATTATTCTGCATGCTTCATTTGTGAGCACATTACACCATAAAAAATAAAAAAAAAGATGAGTTTTGTTAGTGACAACTCTTTTTTTAAATGCGCAATTTCTTTAAGAGATTTTTGTCGATGAATAAAAGTAAGAGTAATGTACCATGGCGATGGGGTCCACATTTAGCTCGTGGAATTGCATTGCAAGTTCATAATCTTATCAGTCCCTGCCAAAGGCCTGGGACTATAGCAATGAGTTTCCCTTTGGCTCTGTATTAGTTTATTCTTGACTTTAAATTTATGTGTTATATCTAATGTGTAACATAGGAAATCAATATATGTATTTTTTTTAATAATAAAAAAATATTTTTCAAAATTTTAATTGGTTGATATCTTTGATGTGTTATTGCAGGCTTCACGTCATTCTATGTATAAAATTATTTGCACAATTAATAGATTAGAAATAGTCTGCTAGAAAGTACAAGAACTATGGCCTCAATTACTTGCAAAATATGTAAAAGTTTTGTCACGCTTCAATCAAAGGGCATAGCAACATGCATCGTGGTGGAAGTGGTCGGATCTGATTCCCGAATGTGGTCAGTTTCATTGCCTTTCCCTACATCGTATTGACTGCAATGGTTGTACATGATCTAGGTGGATATCGGTGGCCACCCACCTTTTCCAAATGGCTCAAAATGGCTTTTTGGCAATTTTGGCAATTTACTATTTTTAGCAGGTTTTAACTTCCGGGGCCATTTTG
>JZKD02S1884318.1:515638-528662 GCA_000966675.3 Picea glauca
AGCTTCTTACAAGACCTTCCATTTTTCTGAGAATTCCCAAAGGAGCTAGCATAAGGGAAGCTTGATAGATTGGGAGACTATTCAAAACTGAATTAATGAGCACCATCTTCCCTGCAAGATTCAACCAAGAGAAGCCTCAGGCCTAGAATTTAATTTTAAATTTGTTTAGAAGGGGGATCCAATCCTTACCTGAAGGTTTCTTCTGAAGAATAGGCAGCCCAAGATACTTAAAATACGTCCAGTGCATAGAACTGACGAAGCCCCAACATCTGGCTATGGCGTTACTGTCAATTTGAGACATGTTCTAGCCATAGAAATGACACTTCTCAGCATTCAATCTACTGCCCGAGGCCTCGCAGAACTCATCCACCACTAATTTAAACTGATAGGCAGTGTGAACAGAAGATGCCCCAAGGAGAAGGGAATCGTCTGCGAATAAAGCATGATTGATTTCTTTTACTCCTCTCGCAATTTGAAGGCCTAGAATATTCTGGTCAATTCTTCTTTTTTCCAAGATAAAGTTTAAGGCAGAGGCTTGGAGGACATAGAGCCTGGGTGAGAGCGAGCAACCTTGCCTTAGCCCTCGCGATGCTTTAAAGAAATCTGCAGCTCTCCCATTCACCAATGGAACAATCCAAGGCTCGGAAATGCATGCTTTAATCCAATTAATGAAACTAGTCCAAAAACCAAATTTGTGTAAAACTTTGAACAGAAAAGAGTGCCTAACCCTATCGAATGCATTTGCAAAGTCAAGCTTAGCTATCATACCTTTTTCTTTTCTCTTCAAACTTGAGTGAAGTGTCTCTTGGACTAAGATTATATTATCCATGATTTGCCTTCCTTGAACAAAGCCCCCTTGGTTCTCCAGAATGAGGTCTGGAAGAAGCCCTTTCAGTCTCCTGGCAATCACCTTTGAAATGATCTTGTATCCAATGTTGAAAAGGGAAATGGGACGGAACCTGTTGAAGGAGTTTGCACCCTTTTCTTTTGGAATGAGGACTAGAAAGGTAGAGTTCGTGCTGCCCCCAACTTTCTTACAGTCTTGGGATTTTAAAACCATTTTGTGTAAATCTTTTTTCACAATCTGCCAACAGGTTTGGATGAAATTTGTTATGAACCCATCAGGGCCTGGGGCTTTATCAAGACTCATGGCAAACAGGGCAGCCTTTATTTCTTTCCTAGTAACCTTAGTCTCTAGCTTCTGATTCATTCTAGCTGTGATTTTATTAGGTATCTCACTTAGAAGGTTATCATTGTGTCCCTGCACCTCTGATTCATTAAAGAGCTTTTTAAAATGAATGAAGGTTGCCTTTTTAATGCTTGGAAAGTCACCATAAGTTTGAGTGTCATCCTTAATTTCTGAAATGGAATTGTAACCTCCCCTAGCTTGGGCTTGCTTGTGGAAGAAAGAAGTGTTTCTGTCTCCAGATTTCAACCAAAGACTTCTGGATTTTTGCCTCCAGTATTCCTCCTCCTGTCTGCAAGCGTTTTGAAAATTTTGTTGTAGCTCTTCCTCCCTTTTTAGAGTATCACTCGAAATTTCAGCCTTTTCCATGTAGTCTTGATGAGTCTCAAGAGCTGCTTGGATTTGTTTTCTTTCCTCCGCAGGACCAAGAATGGTTTTAGCCCAGCTTTTTGACGCAGCCACACCCTCACTGGCATGTTCGCTTCCTTAGGACCTTCTTTCTCCTCGCCCCGAAGAACTCAAGGTTCTTCTAATTCCCTATCGGGAATTTTCCTTACCCACAGATTCTCTTCGTTGTGACCCTCGCTTCTTTACTTTCGGAGGATCGGACCTCGCGACTTCGTGAGTCCAACAGTGAGGCGCTATACTCTCGGATCCCCGAGACCCGATGCCTTAGTCTACGCCGACTTCCTCTTTCCTCTATCGGAACTTCGGCTTTATCGCGACTTCGCTACTCACAATACCAAGCTCTCGGTTCTCCAACCCCGATACCCGATGCGTCGAAACGTCGATACACGCGTGGGTTGAATTTTCAACACCCCTTATCTCGTCGAGACTTCGGACTTCGCGGGATCGCGAATCCTGACGTCAAATGTTCGGGACTTCCGACAGCGAGATTCCGATGACTTCGTGCCACCTGTACTCCACTTCTCTGACTCCCTGTGGGCCACAATGTCTGCGCAACCGTCGGGATATCGCGTCTCGTGTCTTCACGATTTTCGTTGCCAAATCTTCGATGTTTTTCTCACGAGATCCCGATAGGCGATTTCGCGAGCAATCCAACGGCCCTGGCTGGCTTGGATCAACGGTCTGCTTTCCCCTGAGCTTTAAATCCCTCGGATGTTCTCGTCGTAACCTCCTCGCACCTTCATGAGATCTGACAGTCCACGGAACTTCGCAAAACCTCTTCGAAGAATTTCGACCGTCCGCTCTTCCTAAATGGATTTCTGCGAAATGAACACAATACTTCCCTACGAAGACTTGTTCACCTGCACACGAGCTTTCAACACTTACTCAAACACTTAAATGCACAATTTCTCTATGCAATCCTTCGACGAACTCGAAGGCCTACTCCTCCTGAGCTTGTTCTCGACTTCTCAAGTCTTCCTGAGAACTTCTTGCGCGCACTCCTTGCGGCAAATCTTCAACAACTTCTAAGGGTTGAAGTCGTTCGACTTTGCGCACCCCTGCAGCAACAATCCTTCGATACTCTGCTCAGAATTGCAATTCTGAGACTTAGCTTGGCCTACGCACTCCTTGCATGGCACTGTGCCTATCTACACCTTCGAAGAAATGAGAACAAGAGTTATCTCTAATTGAACCCTTCTGTCGACGCACTCCTTGCGGACAAATTCGATTGCACTCCTTGCAGGAATCCTCTGGCTCAATTAGAGAAACAATTGTAACTTATTCACTCTTCCTCTCAGACTTCAATTCAACCATGAAATCACATACACAGCATATAAAAGCAAATGCATGACAAGAAGTAAATATTCATGAGCATAACATCGATACACAAAGAAACAACACAAACCATGAATTTGAATCAGAATTCTTCTATTAATTCAAATGCCTGTACATGGGTGTTTTCACTCAGTTCTCTGCTTGCTCTTCTTCTGAATACTTGATAATATTACAATAATAATATCACAATGATACAATGAAGGTGTCTATATCCCATTTCCCTCTTGGACTCTACGCTATCAAATCTAGAATTAAATTCCTATCTAACTGCATTAAATCTATTAAATGCCGACTATCTACCTAAGGACGAGAGCTATCCGCTCAAGGTCCATTCACAATGTACAAGTGCGCCACCTCTTAAATGGCTCATTTAAGATTTGCGCAACAATTCCAAAGCATTTTCAAAAATTTAGTGCTGGCTCGTCCAGCTGTCTCCCGCTCCACGTTGGCTCGCTTGATGTGTTGGCGATGCTCCTGCATCAATTTTCAAAGCTGACTTGACTCTTCTTAACTTCTCCTCCCAAACGAAAAATGGGGACCCCATGACCGGCGTCTTCCATATTTCTTCGACCTTCTTTAAAAAGTCCTTTTGCTTTATCCAAAGAGGACTAAATCGAAAGGGGATAGGGCCTAAATTCCTTTGGGCTGAGAGAATCAACTTTATGGGCTTATGATCTGAAGTGTTATTAGAAAGAATATTCATCTTCGCGTCAAGACCAAGAAGAAGGTAGGAACTTTGAAGGAGAAATCTATCTAATCTGGCAGCGATATGCCCAGAGCCCACCCGTTTATTTGACCAGGTGTACTTACCTCGGCAAGGCTTAATATCAATGAGATCCTCCACCCACTCTCGAGCCGGATCTCTTACAATGTTGCCCCCTCACTTTTCACTTTGGTTGAGGGTGATGTTTAGGTCCCCTGCAATCATAATGTTTTCCAGGACCTCCTCATCCGCTAAGGATCTCAGAGAGTCCCAACAAGATTTCTTTTCCTCTGCATTTACTGGAACATAAACATTGAAAAGACTGAAAACATCCTTTGAGTCTTGATGTTGAAACTTTGTGTACAGCCGATGAACATTTTTTTTCTCAGCTACCATATTGAATTTGGAAGTGTTCCAAAGAGTACCTAGACCTCTGGATGCCCCTCTGGCTGAGACAGCCTTTGTCCCACCTTTGTTCCAGTAACTTTTGTTGTTTTGAAGGAAGAGGTTTTCCTCCAATTTTGTCTCCTGAACGAGCATTATGTCTGGGTTTTCTATCATGATTAGGGTCTTCATGGCTTCTTCTTTCATCTTACTCCCCAAACCTCCGTAGTTCCAGGAGATCACTTTCATTATTTATTTTTATGAGAGTGAGGGCCTCCCTTGGAGCCCTGTCCTTGGTTTCTTGTCGTCTTTGGGGTTTTAGCCAAAAAAAAATCCAAAGTTGGTTGACTTCCCTGCACTTTGTCTTTATATGTTTCTTTTTGTCTCTTCTCCCTAGATGATAGCCTTCCTCTTGCTAATCTCTGGACCTTGGAAAGAGAATCTCCTATCTCTCCTTCTGCGGTGGATTCTTCCGAGCCTTGGCTTTCCACATCGCTAGTTGTGCGTTTGTCTTTGGATCTTTCAAGTTCTCTTTCCCCATGCCTTGAGTCCTTTATCACTGCATCTTCAATAGGCTCCTTGTCTTCCGTTCTTGTAGTCTCCATCTACTCCTTCTGAGGCGGATCCCTTTCAGGGAGATCTTGAGAAACCAAATCAAGGGTTTCGAACATATTTCTTGAATCTTTTGGGTGGAGGATTTTCTATGACGCGCTATTGCCTTTGGACTGATGTCCTTTGCTCTTTTCTTGTCCTGTCGCAGTTGAGACCTTGGGGTTAGTTTTGAACCTCTTGACCTGTTTCCATCCTTCCTCTTTGTCCTTATCTTCCTCACTTTTTGGGGGCAATTTCTGGCGAAGTGACCGTATTCGTGGCACCCCTGGCACTTGAACGGGAGTTGTTCATAATCCAGTTTCTGAATATGAGACTAGCTTCCAACATTAATTTTGATAGCTTCCGGAAGCCCTACTTCAAGATCCACCTCAACACAGATTCGGGCGCAGTCATATTGGTCTTTATTGTTTGCTCTATCAATGAACTTACCCATCGCATCTCCTATGTGTTTCAATTAGTCCCAATTCCAGCAGTGTATTGGGAGATTAGGCAGTCTGACCCAAACTGGAACTGCCGAAGGAACATCCTCTTCTGGGTCGAAGTCCAGAGTCCACTTATTCAGATACAATCCTTGGGTACCCATAAAGTATGGGCCATTCCTGAAGATCAGCTCCTTATCCTCTTTGGAGGTGAATTCAAAGAGGAAATAGCCTCTACCCAGGAAGTGAGAGGTGACATCATGTTTGATCAAAGGCTTCCAATTTTTTATCACCCTGGTTTCAATGGCTTTGGGGGACGGCCACAGGTTAGTGCACTGCCCCACAAGCACACGCTCAGACATTGATAAGGCTACCTGTATAGGAACATCCGGTGGGAGAGATACCTCCGACATTTCTTCCACTCTTTTGACAAATTTCGAGCATTTTGCCTTCTTCTTCTTGGGCAGAGAGTTGATCAGCGATCTGAAAGCGGCATCATTTGGGAGAGGCAGAGGAGGATGGGGAGGAGATGAGACCCTAAGCGAGCCTTGCTCCTCCATGGCTACGACAACCCTATCAGCAGAGTTGCAAAGCTACGGCACGCGCGTAAAAAATACAATCTCACTTATCAAAGAGGAGTTTCTTCTTATCCCAACTCTAAAGATCAATTGATTTACAATTGTTTTCAAACCCATAATAAACTTTACAATTATTATAAAATTATAATATAATGAATTTGCATTTTTTTTTAAATTTAACTTAAAAAATTGTAAATACAATATTTATTTTGTAAAAGTCATTGAAAAAGTTGTAAATATGATATCTGCTTGTCAAAATTATTTAAGATTTGCATAGAGTTTTATCTATAACCATAATCATCCACACACATACAAATGATTCATAAAGAGTAAACACATTGTGAGGCGAATCTAACTCTAGTAAGGGCATGATTGATGCCCCACTTTCAACGATCGATTAGACCATGTCCCTATTGATGAACATGATGATGGAAAACCCATTAACATTGTAGTAAGGCTTTGAAAGACTCGATGTATTTGTTGGTTGAGTGTGGCATTCTAGTAAGGTTTTGAAAGGTTTCATTCTAAATGAACCCTTGACATATCTTCTTAGAATTAAATGTAGGGAGTTTGTAGACAATGAGAAAACCAAAGACATAGGGAATACTATATTCGAGATTAATGATGTCATTAATATTAATGAGTAATAATTTATATTTTACAATTTATTAATTATAATGTATATGATTTTTTTAGTTTCTTTTTATTTTAAAGTGATGAGTCTATTTTTTCAAATCTCAACCATATTAACTATAATATAGTTAGTTTGCAACATTTAAATTGAAATTTTAGGTAAGAAGTTCTAAATATATTATTTATTTTGTCAAAACCATTTAAGAAGTTGTAAGAATAATATTTATTTTATCAAAGCCATTGAATATTTGCATAGGGTTTTATCTACAATCATAATCACCAATGCACGCATAAACAATTCACAAAGAGCAAGAACATTCCCAAGTGATTCTAAATCTAGTAAGGGCATGATTATTGCCCCACTTTCAACAACCTATCATGTCATGTCCCTAATGATAAACATGATGATGGAAAATCCATTAGCATTATGGTAAGGTTTTGAAAGACTCAATGTATTTCTTGTTTGGAGTGTGGCATTCCAACAAGGTTTTGAAAAGCTCCATTCTAAGTGAACCCTCCACATATCTCCTTATAATTAAATGTAAGGAGTCTATAGATTGTGAGACAACTAGATGCATAGAGGAATAAGACATCTGAGATTGATAATGTCATTAATTCGGTCGAGAGGCACTCTACAATCCAGTATGGGGGAGAACTATGAATCTATCAAGCGCATAGAGGGATCAAATCTCTCGAGGTGCAAACCTTTTTTAGAGTGCATAACTTGAGGAAAGGTTAAAGCTTTGCACCTTGAGAGATTTGATCCCTCTCAACACTTGATAGATCCGGAATTAAATGGATCTAGGCTGGTAATCAACTAATGAGTAATGAATCATGTTTTACAACTAATTAAATATATATTAATTTTTAAGCAAATATTTATATGAAATATAACTTTTTAGTTTCTTTTTTATTTTAAAGTGGTAAGTTCACTCTTTCTCAAATCTCAACCATATTAATTATAATATAGTGAGTTTGCAATATTTAAATTGATTTTTTTTTTTTTTGTAAGCTATCAAAGACTATATTATATTAATATTAACAAAAATACATGTGTCATGTTGTTGGTCTGCCACTTGGGAAACCAGACAAACAACAAAAGAACTATTGCTTGAGGTTGGATAACCTATTTTCATAAAAAAATATATTGTCTTTGGGAATTTGACAATAACCCAGAATACTAGAGGGCTTATTTGTAACTATCTGGTAATAGAATTGGTGTTGGCCTAACTGTATAGGGCCCATGTGATATATAAACAAAAATAAATAACAATGCATGAGGAAATTAAACTGGAGGAGAGGAGGCATTGTCCTCTAGAACCTAGGGGTGCCTTCACTTGGATCATTGAACTTGTGGCTTGTTGTCTTTTCTGCAAGGAGGGAGATTTTTTCAATCCACTACTTTGATCGACAGCTGGAGGTATTCCAGTTGGAGGAGAATTTCATTGGTACCTACATTCCTATCTGCCAAGACTCGGCCAATGAGAGCTTTAGTGTGAAAGTAGAGATCTATTGTTCTATAGTATTTGGTTTCCCGAGATCTTGAAGAGCCTGTGTCTGGTATCCAAGTAGTAAGCTCGACGTTAATGTCTCTGTCTAGAGTGGCAATTCTTTCAAGACGAACACACCTCCATAGTTTCCAATTCTGCTCGAATTTC
The DNA here is from genome assembly GCA_000966675.3 of Picea glauca. NCBI lineage: Eukaryota > Viridiplantae > Streptophyta > Pinopsida > Pinales > Pinaceae > Picea > Picea glauca. The sequence continues at coordinate 523,555 of JZKD02S1884318.1, forward strand.
AAGAGGGGTCTGAATGTTAAAGAGTTGTGTTGTTGTCATTGCTTCTTGTTGCACCTGAGGAAGTGGCAATCTCTTACAATGAGGCCGACCCCTACGTCATGGACTTTCATGAACCATATTGGCTTATTGAAGAGTGCAGTTGGTTCTATGATGATAAGGGTGTTCCCAAACTGGAGAGGGTTGACTACACTAAGAGTTAGAGAAGCGATGTAGGTTGAAATAACCATGGGGTCGAGTGAAAATGCTCTTGGCTTTAAAATCATATCCTTACAAACCATCCACACAACTACAACTCATGTTGTAGTACTTGCTCCAATATCCCATCTTAAATTACTCAATGCCATGCCATAGACACCTTTGCCCGTCGTCGAGGGCGGGTGAACATCAATTTTTTTTTGTCGTAGCCATATGAGGCCATCGTCGAGTACAATTAGGCGTGGCTTCCTTACTCATTGAATTCTCCCCTGTGTGAATCCTTTGCATCAAATAGATAACATTAAGCCTTGTTGAATCGATGGGTTGAACTTGGTTATTGAGAGTGAGGTATGTCATAATTGCATGTGTGAGGGAAGATCGCCCCAGGTGGTGCCTCGAAGACTGTGGGTACATGACATGTGGGTTCCGTTGGTCAGGTTATTGGCATAACTCCCGCCTCTGTCACCCCATTCAGGTGTTAAAACTTGAAGGACATGGGGGTGGGCTTTGATCCACTTATGTGTGCACGGATCACGAGACTATTTTTAATATAACCTCTCTAAGTGTAACCACACGTTCGATGACTACCTCAAGGTGTCCCTGTGGCTCCAGGTTAARTGACCCTCATTGAAATTGAACATTTTCCAATGGTGAAATACTCCTCACTTTCCACCATTGGATCAAATTGCTTTGGGCAAATTGAAATTTTAGTTAAGAAGTTATAATTCTGGTATTTATTTTGTCAAATACATTTAAGAAGTTGTAAGTAAGTATGGTATTTATTTTGTCAAAGCCATTTCAGATTTGCATATGGCTTTTATCTACAACCATAGTCACCGACACATGCATAAACGATTCACAAAGAGCAAGCACATTGTTAAGTGATTCTAACTTCAGTAAGGGCATTATTGATGCCCCACTTTCAATGACAAATCACGCCACGACCCTATTGATGAACATGATGATGGAAAACCCATTAGCATTATGGTAAGGTTTTGAAAGACTTGATGCATTTGCTGGTTGGAGTGTGGCATTCCAATAATGTTAAGGTTTTGAAAATATCCATTCTAACTGAACCCTCGACATATCTCTTTAGAATTAAATGTAGGGAGTCTGTAGACAATGATACAACAAAAGGTAAATGGGAATAAGATATTTGAGATTAATGATGTCATCAATAATAGACTAACGAGTAATGATTCATGTTTATAATTTATTAATTTTATATTAATATGAATTACATATTTTTAGTTTTTTTATTTATTTTAAAGTGGTAAGTTCACTTTTCTCAAATCCATTTTTTTTTTAAATAAGTTAACTTTATTAATTATTGTTGTTTTTTGAATTAAGCCAATTTTACTTTTTTTATTTATTAATTAAGCGGATCATATAACGCCTCATCACATTTTACATCTCAACATCTCCCCCATATTGGGTTGTAGAGCACCTTGCTACTCTCACTGCAATAATATAGGGAGTTTGCAATATTTAAATTGAAATTTCAGTTAAGTTTTAAGTATGGTATTTATTTTGTCAAAGTTATTTAAGAAGTTGTAAGTATGGTAATTATTTTGTCAAAGTTACTAAGATTTGCATAGGGTTTGATCTACAACCATAATCACCAATGCACACACAAACTATTCACAAAGAGCAAACTATATTTTAGTTTATTTATTTATTTTAAAGTGGTAAGTTCATTTTTCTCAAATCTCAACTATATTAATTACCAATTTTTTATTATTATTTCATTTCATTTTATTTTTTCATTTTATTATTGTTGTTGTTGTTGTTGTTTTTAAATTAAGCCAACTTTATTTATTATTTTTATCATTATTGTTGTTTTTTTAAAAATTAAGTCGCTTTTATTTTTGTTAATTAAGCCAACTTATTTTATTATTAATTAAGCGGATTATCTAACGCCTCATCACACTTTACGCCTTAACATCCCCCCATACTAGGTTGTAGAGCACCTCTGTAATACCCTTGTTTCCCCCAATTTGTAAATATAACTATAACTTGCCAAGAGACTATGGCGAACTAAATATGTGTGAATGTTTGATTTAATGAACCCTTGTATAAAAGGGTCAATGTATGAATTTATGTTATTAATAGAATTTGAATATGTGTTGCACAACTATTGAAAGGGGGGAATTTTCCAAGATAGACCATGGATGCTATGCGAGAGATGGTGAAGGGAAACCAAGTATGGTTGAGATGACCCTCACCAGACCAGTACCTACTGGGTTTAATTGCTCAACAATTCTCTGACCCAGAAATGAATTATCAGTCATGTTGGGAGTTGGAAGGCCATCCTCAAGAGTTAATGAAAAGATGGGGTAGGGTGCCCATCTGCAAGGCTTCCAGGCTTGACCACGAATGGGGATTCAAACCCACACAACCTTGTTGAGGAAGGCAAGAAAGGAGGGAATTCGGGGGACAGAGGACATAACTGCGAAGAGAGCAGAGAAAAGGAAAAAGACTCTCTAGAGAAGGGCAGTGGATATACTTCGCTTCTAAAATAAAGAGAAAAGCGAAGAAGAACGCTTGCTTTAGCTGTAAAAAGCCCGGGGCAGGGTTTCACTACAAGCTGATAAACGAGGTTGACGAGTGACCGAGGAAGTACTCGTGCAAACCTCCTTGCTTGGAGCAGAGAAAACCAGTTGCCCATTTTATGTGGGAGGAGGAGTGTAACCTTCATCCCTGACTCTTGTGGAGCAAAGAGAAAGAATCTCTCTCAGAGCATCATGGTCTAGCTCGGGGTGGCCAGTTGTAAATTCGGTAGGAGTGGTTGTGCCTATGGTTGGGAGGAAACGAGCACCCCTTTTAGCAATTACTTCACATTTTCCAGTTCTGATAAGTATTTTCATACTTGGTGCATTATATTGGATGTTATGATGAAATGTATGTGTTTATTATTCAATCTCTCAGTATTTGATCAATTATTAGAAATGCTCTTTGATTCCTGTAAACTGTTATATCTATGTGATCTTGGACTTATCTCAGTTTAACTGTTAGAGGGTCATGGGATGTGAGTTCGTAGGAGAGTCAAGGTAGGATCGACTGGAATGTCTAAGTCCTGCAAACCCTATGAAGTTTACCTAGCGGGAATGTTAAGTCCGAATTCTATGGGAGAAGGGTGTTTTTCCCTTAGACTATTCACCCATCTGATCGAGGGCTCGTGCCCATGTCCTTAACTCCTTTTGTTTTGAAAAGGAATTCACACTTAACCCCTAGGTTTTCCCAAAGGACCCATGTAACTAGGGCTTAGGAACCATGCACTAGTTCGAAAGGAGCTAGCTCTTTCGACTTCGGGAATTGTGACTCCACAATCCTTGAAAGTAGTTGAAGGGAGAAGTTGCAAAATGACAAGGACCGTCAATTTGGGGATCCAATATGGATCGCTCTCAACCGATAGATCGAGCATAGGAGGGGAGGCATTAAGTGCTTCAACGGAGTCTTATTTCGGGGGATTTGGAAAGATACAACACCGAAACTCCTGAACACCAGAGTCGCGGAGTAAATCTGGACCGTTGAAATGAAGGGATCGTTGATCCTAAGATCCTTCAGGATCCTTCCGAACCGTCGAGCTAAGGGACCCACCTTTGACTACTCGACTAACCGAGGATGCGTCGTGGAGTGACGCGCGACCCCTCCTCATTCCCCGGCAAGTGATTGACCATGAACTAGGACCGTTGGATGAGGGGTTACATGGCAAGCGATTCCGTAGTCTGGAGATTTTGTACTTCGGAGGAAACCGAGCAAGAGTTTATGAAGTATGAACTCATTGAAGTCGTGAGTGCCAAAGTGAATCTTGACCGTTGGTCGAAAAGGACATGTGGCACAAGATCTGAGAGTCCGAAGGCTTGGCTCTTCGGGGAATTTGCGGCGAGAGGATTCAGTAAGCTCCGAAGTCGAAGCCGCAATGTAATGGGAACCGTAGATCTATGGATCTACGTGGGATCTTATGAACCGCTAGATTGAAAAACTGAGTAGATATCTGTCTCTGATGAAGTGGCTCGTTGAAGTCATCTCAGGTGATGTGTACCTACTTGATGTGTGCCACGTGTCACCTAGTTTTGGACGATTCACATACCTATTGTGCATGTTAGAGCATGACACGTGTCACCTTGATTTGGGTTTTCCACAGACCCAAAAAGGGCCATTGGAATGCGACTCGTGTTACCTTATAGCAAGGAAACGTGTCACCCTTATTTCCCTATCGCCGAAGTCACGAAGCAATAGTAGTTGTGGATCCGAAGACCCTTCGAGACCTCCCTTGACCATCGAATCTATACTATCTTCGACACTTAGACGAAGTCATATTCTGGAGGTTTGTGCGTGTGGGTACTCTGGAACTCCCGAAGACCCGAAGTGCTCGTGGGTCGTTGATCTTGAAAGAGAGCTGGGACCGTTGATCCCCGCATCAATTCCAAGACTTGACGAAAGTTCCAAAACACCGGAGTAAGCACCTTTTGAGTTGTCGCATGGACATAACCCGCGATTGTATGCTATCATCGTAGGAAGAAAGGGGCTAAGGGTCTGTTTTAAAATTTAAAAGAAAAGGGGGCTTTGGAAAAGCGCCCACGAGTCTTTTAGCGATCCTGCTCATGGACCGAAGGCCAGAGGAGAGGTCAGGGAGAAGACCTAGGAACGAGATGGACCCGTGTGGTCCTTGACTAATAACACCTATGGATCTTTGGGAGGCAACAATTTCCAAATCCAGTACTCAGAATTCAGCTCGATGACAACCGTTACCTAGGAGGCTCATGGCGAGTAGAACCGAGGAGATCTCGGATTTAGGAATGTTATCCCCGATATCTAGGGATAACTAGGAGATCATGTCTCGAGGCCCACATGGTCCTAGACATGGAGTACCGAGAGCAGGAGCGACCTGAGCATGGTCCTGGAGGACC
>JZKD02S1884318.1:551705-562266 GCA_000966675.3 Picea glauca
GGCAGATCGAGAGCTTTCGAACGCATCCGATAACGGTCCAATTCGGCGCAGAATCGAACGCGGTACGTTTATTTTACCCATTTCAGAGCCAATTCTCTTCTGTTTTTAATTTTCTTTTTCCACAGAAACTGGGATGCGAAGGCTGAGCATTAAAAGTTTTTGATTTCGGCATTTAAATCTCCCGGTCGTATTTGACAACTAATTTGAAAAAAAGAAAAAAACCAAAACAACGAACTTGTATTCAGAATCACAGAAATGTGAGGGTTTGATCAACTATATTTAATTGTGAAAGACTGTCGGTTGAGAGCAGTTTTTTTTTGAAGTTTAGTTTCTCCACGAGATTGATCTCGCATAACCCTCTTCACACCTTAATTCCGAAAATTTGACCTCTATAGGCACAAATTCATAGCATTAAACGAAAAGTCAACGCTATTGATAAGGGAGATGGGGTCAAACACGGATATACATCTTTGAATGAGTATTTTGGTGGGTATTCTAATACCTTGCAAATACTAACATATGCGCTGTAAAAGGGTTTGGAAGAATTGATCAATTAATTCTTCAGGCCGGCAGATTGCGCAACGTCTTGTGATTCACATTATTTCTTATTTCTGGGGTTTCCACCATCATGTGGTTTTGCAGAACTTATTGATCGATTTTCTGTGAAATGGGTATGTATTTGCTCTCAATATGTGTCAGAGTTACATAAGTAACCCTTGAGGATGGAAGGTCTGTGCAGGAACCCTCATTGATCTATAGATTTTCTTGGAAACTCTGGGGAACTGATCTTGAGCTCTCGAATTTTTGAAACTAGCGGCAAAGAGGTCTGGTTAGTTTGGCAGATTCAGACTTATTACGCCTTCCAAACTTGCCACCATAATTTATGGTGATTTTGTGGATTTAAACTCGTGTTCATGATGAAATTTTTATGCTGCAATTGATCAATTTCGGCAGACTGCAACTTATTGTGTGGCAGAAGCTTCAGATTCTGATTACACTAGTGTTGACTTCAGCAAAGTGTTTCACTGTGGGATTTTGTGTTCGTTCAGAAACATCGGAGTTGATAAAGAGAACGAAGGGATTTGTTGCCATGGTCAGTGTAGCGGATATTGAGAATCTGTGAAAATTGGAATGCACATGTGCCGGTGTCTGATGCTGCGGCACCATTGAGGCAAAACTAGTTGCCACTTCTTCAACTATTTACAAAACCTGTGCATTATCTGGAAAAGCTTGCTGGCAATGGACAATTTGAATGTGAAATAAACAAGTAAGATGTGTTTTAATTTCTTGCTTTATATGTTATTCATTTGCTCTATTTTGTAGAAGAGCATATGCACATTCTACTTCTAGGTGGGTTTCTGCCTAGGACCTCAGTGATTGAGAATCTTACATTTTTATCCCGAATTAGTGCATGTTTTTGGCTGCATGGACAAGTAAGAACCTAATTTTCATGTTACGTGTACTCAGTAATACAACTTTCAATCATATAATAATAAAACAACACCAGTGTGTTCCTCTAAGTTTGATTAACCATTGCAACACACATGCACAGAGAAAGATCTTTTGCTTGGAACTGTAATACACTCTTTTTTCCTCCACATCAACACTGTTCACCGTATAAACCTGTTAAGTTCTGAACGCGAAACTTACTTATAGCTGTCAAGCATCATGAGTTGCCTCAGGCTGGAAAACATCTGACCTAAGAAATATTTTGATGTCCATATTCTGACCAATCATTGGTTTCATAGTGTTTGGGTGATCTTATATTAATTCTTAACTATTACAGCTAAGTCTTCTGAGAAAGGGAATCAACAAACGTTTTTGAAACAGGATGATTTTGGAAATGAGCCTCCCCAAGATTTAAGAAACAGGAAAATGGCAAGTGTGTGTGTGTGCGTTCTATATGTATTTTCTTGTAGATATGTATACCTAGGTTTGTGTGTGCTTGTGAAGGTAAGATTATCACAGAATTTCTGTAAGAACTATAGCTTGATCGCAGGTTATTCTTTTCTTTTGCATAACAAAGACAAGAATATTTCTTTCTTGAGCATGGTGAAAGGAAGGCAAGTATCACTGTGAACCTATCACATATATAGATCAATGATAGTTGAATTTGTGGAGGTTTATGGTAGCGAACTTGTTCTTATTGACTGGGTGTAGCTATTCCTTCATTTCAAAGGAAAAAATCCACATACACATCTTCAAAAGTGTAATTGATTCTAGTTAGGTCCTCTCCCAATTTCTTAAATCATTCAATATATTTGCATAATACATTCATATACACACAAGATAACAAGAAGCGATAAATCATGATTTTAAAAAGAGTAGGTTGGTAGCTTTTAGAGAAGATAATAAGTTTGGCAGTTGAATAAACGTCAAGATTATCATTGAACATCTCATATCAGACTCATGGGCATGGCAGTCCATTGGCGGGCTAATAAGGATGATCTTTTTGCACATGTAGAAGAGGAAGCTTCTGCTAGATGTAGAGCATGAAAAACATAAATCAAGTTGGCATCTTTGAGATTTACATCCCATTCTTTTGTAGACCTTAATGAATAATTGTCTTTCTTATAAGGGATTAGGCCAAAGTTAGAATGTACAAGTAGGAGACCTTCTGCTGTTTAGCAAGCTCAAGTTGGTCCGTTTGACAAAATGAATGAATCCATTAAAGCTCCATTTCCTTTTCAATTGTTGAAGAGCTTGGCACTTGTTAAAAAAAGAGTAATGTCAAGTGCTTGCAGCTCTTCAGTACTTACACCATGCATTATTGTAAATGTTGCAACACCCTACTATCATCTACCCTCGTCATGTTGAAATAATTCTCTTGTTCAAAGGAAAACTCAGCTAATTGGATACAAAATACTGCAAAATTAATAAAATTTGGAAATATTTTACTAATGGTTGTCTTGACTTCCACTATGATCTCATTGTCCTTGTGTGGGGCCTTCCTCTCATTTGTTTCTTTCACAGATAAACTCCTCATTATAGCACTTTGTAGTTACAGTATGCACCATATGTGCAAGTCTATGTTGAATGTATTCCACTTTTTAACAAAAATGGCTTCACTTGACTCACGACTGCTTGTGTAACACAATCCTTGGAATAATGATGTCAGTGATGCTCCCTACCATGATGTCCATGCTTAATACAATTCCCCAAACAAGGTATGTCAATGCCAGGTTTTCAGAGAAAGTTAACTTAGTTTGGTAAGCACAAGTATGAATTCAAGTCCAACCCAACAATCCTCATGAATAACAAGTTTTCATAGCAATGCACACTTTTTGGAACCATATTGCCTCCAGAGTCCAAATTACCTGGACTTCTCCAACAATCATACAGAACAAAAGTTTGAGTTGTAAGAGCTGCCTCAACACAAAAATGTTTCAGGCAGATAGCATCTCTACAACTTTCAACAGTGTCAACTAGAAGAATTGTCATGTAAGTACTAGAGATAAGTGTCTAATTGTTATAGACTTCAAAATTTCTTCTGTCTTGCCAATGAACTCTTTTATTCCTGACAGCTCTTTTTCTAACTTCCCCAAAATAAGATTCATGCTATGAAGTATTCATGTAGGACAGAAACATGGTTGTGCATGCTCTCTACAATCAATCCTTTAACTTTGTAAATGGGTGCCTTCTTAGGGATGAGTTGGACTACATTTAATAGCTTGACACTCTCAATGGTTTCAATCATATTTTGGGCAATGAAAGTGGCGTCTTTTAGTTCCCTGTAACAATCTTCCTCTTGAAGAATCATGGCATTATTTGATTAAGTGGTAATAACGTTGACTAATCGACTACATTTTTGGCATCTCTTATAGAAATAATAGAAGCCCCTTGACTCCTTTGAGAGGATCGAATAAGAGCCAAACACGTGGCTACTAAAATTGTCTCCTTTAAAAGCAAGGTTCTTCAAACTTTTCATCATCTAGAATCCTTTATTGTTGAGGTGTCTCATTTATGGCCCTAACCATGATATGCCAACATGGTGAATGAACTGCATTAATGCAATTCCACATGCATATAAACATTGTTCCACTTGAGAACATCCACTTCTTCTCTGCATTCTTTATAGGGTGTCACCTAAATCTGCCTCCTTACTTTGGTCATTAGCTCTTGATGTGTGGTGTTTTACAAGGGAATGCTTGATTTTCATGCCATTTGCCTCATTCTCCTTCATTTGTCTTTATCAAGCTCCAATTGCTTAGCTACAAATTTTGAAAGGGTCCCCAATCTACTTAAAAGTTACAACCATAAATTCCATGCCCAAGTTATATGCAAAATCTGGGCCTTGACCATTGGATGGGATCCTTGCTAACATTGCAACATTCATTTCATTTTCATTCAAGAGATCGACCTTCTCTCAAACTCGCTAAATTTTGTGATTTGCACCAAAGAAGAAAAGCCATCATGTTTTAGTTGGAGCAGGCCTTGGAGTTGAGGTAACTCCAACCATTGTAAAAGAAGAAGATACAGAGAACGAAAGGATAAGATACGATTCAAGAAGGGGAATGAAGAATATGCTTCAAGAAGGGGAATGAAGAATCTGCCACTGTTTTCCCAACTCTCTTACCTCTAAAAGTCACTTCAGTGTTGTGTTAATAAAACAAAGGCAAGATAAAAACAACAATAGGAGCAAATATTCAAACATAAGAATGGATGCAGATATTGGATGATAAATGAGAATTTTTTTATTGAACCAGTACTGCCTGCGACGGGTAGAAAGAATAAAATCTGCCTATGAGGGGCATCTCTGTCTCACCAATCCATCTTCTACCACTAGTGGCATACATCCTTTCATACTTTTTCTATACTTATCCTTGAATTATAATACAAGAAATGTTCCATTTAACCCCTCTGTCACAAATAGTGACGGCTTTTTACGTAATAACCAAATTTAGTGTATTGCATTTCTTGTAAGTTTGTAACATTCCCTCTTATAACATTGAATCTGTATTATATCACTAAGTGATCTTAAAACAAAACGCTTTCTAGTCAAATTTTTTTAGTCTCCATGCTGCAATAATCTAATCTCCATATCTGGTATCTCTCTACATGTTGAGTTACATTTTGGTCTTGCATGTACACATCCGATCTCCCTCAAGATGTCTTCCCCAAGTTCCAAACTCAATATCCAACAACTATGGAATTCCAGTTAACACCTGCAGCTTTAGGTCTTATCATCATACGAGTTGATTAACAACACATATGACATTCACCATGTTAGCTGCATTTGTAGCTGTATATGCAAAACAACAAAAGAACTAGACATGGGTCACCTATGCTTCTATAAGACTTACAAGTAACATGTACCATTAATAAATTATATGAGGTTACTATCCCTCGGAAAGCTTTCCAATTTTACATTTGGGAGTGTGATTGACTTCAAACTGTCCCCTTTAAGGCAGACTTTTCTATATCTACATATGAGTCATGACTACACCAGTCAGAATCGATTTCCACATGAGCATAACAATGGTTCTCTATTTGCATATATCATCCTTTGCCTAATCCTACAGCTTATGTCTGGCTTCACTTCTTTGTATTGTGGGCTTCATGTCTTCATCCATTCTTCTCACAAGTGACTCCTCCTCCATGTCCTCTGCTTTGCTGCTTGCCTAACTGTGCCGCCACCATGGGGGAGTTTCGTTTCTTCTTGTCCGTTGCCTCATGTTGCCCTTGTTGTGGTTTGTGAAACCAACTAACAATCAATTGCACCAAAACTACCGGCAATAATATTAAAATTGAATATGCAATGCACAAGAGATGTGAAATATGAACTGTATTATCAAATGGAGTCTATTAATACAATGAGGGTGATCCCCTTTAATTTCATTAATTAGATAGTTGTGCTACCTGATTGACCTAACTAATTTATTAACTAATGACCACTTATAGCTAATGATTCTTTATCCCTTTACATCAAACATTGAAAAACTTATAAAGATGGTTACAAAGATTATATAAGGAACTATTTTTATTTTCAGCTGCACACCTCTCAGATTCTGGGACCTATTTTGATACTCCATTGGACCACTGTATCCTTCAATTTTGAAGGCATAATTCATCTACATCCACCTAAGCAATGATCTTGCCATCTTGTCTCATTGAAGCAGGAATCCACCTAAGAAAAACATCTTTCCATCTTTTCTTAATGAAGTAGTATTGGATTCACCTTGACAATTGGAGTAGCCAACTCATGTACCTGGCTAGAAATTCGTTTTTGCTTATAAAATAGTAGTCTTTATTGTTTTCGAAAAAGAAAATCACGGTGATAAAAATCACATAGTCAAAATTGTTTCGTGGAGAAACTGATGTTTTAGAATCAATTAAGTCTTGTGGTTTGAGTTTTGTATTCATGTGCCAAAAATATTTCTGTTGAATTTGAATGACTTTCCTTCATGAAGATAATCTTTAGGAAAGATCTGTTATATCGTGTTAGATTTACTTGTCTTTGCATTGTTGTCTCAGTGGAATCAGTGCTGCTACATTTAGGGTTTGCATTTGTTTGGTTCATTCATACTTTTGCTTTGCTGTAACACAGAAAAATTGTGTGGGTATGGGAAGTAATGAACAAAACTTCATCTTGCTGCTTGATAACGTTCTGAACAGTGATGCATTTATCTCATGCTTCACACTGATCTCTCAAATATCTGCAAGTTGTTTTAATATTCCCTTGAACTCTTTCAATTTGAGGGTCAATGATGCTGGTGACTTGCTGGTGCTCTGATTATAGTATGCAGGTCTTTGCATTTTGGAAATTATTCCCTACTGCCTCCCTTTCTTCATCTGCAAATGTTGGTATGCAAATAATGATCTACTGTCTTGGTGTCTTCCTTTGCAAAAGTGGGTTTCTTATCACCAACGTAGATCCATCTTAAACCTGGATCTTTCAAGCACCGAGAGGGATCAAATTTCTTAATGTGTAAATTTTAATTTATATGTTGTTATCTAAATATGTAGGTACGTAGTTATTTTTTTTAATTGAGCCGACTTTATTATTATTATTATTATTTTAATGTAACGTTATCTAATCTAACTGTTAGAAATTAAGGGCAAAACAATAGGCTAGCTAGAAACATAAATAATTTATAAATTTCAAATCATTTGCTACTGTAACTTAGGATCAGCAAAAACATTAAAATTTCTGATGCATAATCTAATAGCATAAATGAGTAAGTAACATAACATAGATCTGAGTATTACCTTAACTGTAACAAAGAACAAGGGTACCTGATTTGCTGCTGTTACCTTCCTCCAATGTATGCTCAGAAAAAGCTTAGTAGATCATGGATCAAACCCTCAGGGTATATCTCATCATGATCATAAGGACAATGCCAAGAAGAACTTCTTAGAATAGGAAACCAAAAACCAACTTAGCAAGCTGAAGGGCTACAGTCCAAGCCACTGTCAAGCAATAGCGCTGAAAACAAAAATAACACTGTCCAACCTAGGGCTGGAAAAGAACCCACAATCAGCCTTAGGGTGACTCAACACTTTCAGCCCAAGAGCACAGAAATTTACTTTAACAAGAACAAAAATACCAGCAGTCCAAAACAGCCCAAACAATCTGGTCACAAAGTAAGATTACTAAGACTGCTGACAGACAAGGTAAGGCAGCATATCAAGACACAAGGGCGGCACCAGTAAAAATATCAAGGCGACATCATTAGACCATAAAGACAGTTAGGCGGCACAATCAAACCAGCAAGGTGCCACCAGAACACCAACAGCATACAAGAACCTTTACGGCTGGCAGGGATGAGCACGTACAGGTCGGCGGCAGGCATAATCAGTCAAGGCTGATAGCGATAAACCCATGGCAGTTGGAGCAGACCAAGAACACACAAGAGGGGAGCTGAGAAGACCCTTATAAACCTGTCCAGAAGAGCCACAACAACCTTGTAACCCTGTCCAGATGAGCCGCAGCAAATCTGTCTCAACTCGGTTAGGAGAAGGTAAGTGTATCAAGTGAGGGAGAAGCCACTCCTTATATAGTTTTAGGTAGGTAAGATAGGGTTAACACATTAACCTTTTAGAGTCCACTTTAACATAGATTTAGGGTTAGGTTAACCCCTAAAGTAACAAACCAACTAAAACGTCAAGTGGTAAGACCAATAGACTAAGTCAACACGATAATTAAATCGAAGAGGAGGGTTTCATGAACATGGCAGTCAACTTTCTTTAGGAAGAGGTAGGATTCAAAATAAAAAATCGAACCAACACATAAACATAAACTTAGGAGGGTAATAACTTAAGCAAAGGGTTTTTATCAATAAACCATAAGACAAAGTCAAAAAGTCAAGTCTTTCTTTAATGGCATTTTTGTCCACATGAGTCCGATGATAGATTATAAGCATTTTATCATCCCAACATACGAGGAAGGGCATTGACGAGATCGTGCCTTTCTTCTTAACTGCTCCTAGGTCACAATGCACATGGACCATCCCGGGAGAGAAGAAAGTCACACATCATCTCGGTTTGGTACTCAGACCAAGAAACTGCCTGGTCCCAGACCAAGATACCCCAGAACACATCTGGGGGTCCTAGATCACAACTAGGGACTTAACCACTAAGGTACACAACCAAGGATCAATCCAAGCGCTGAACAAGGATTCCCTGGAACACATCTAGGGGCCCTAGAATACATCTAGGGACTTATGCCATCAAATTGCTTGGTCCCTGACCAAGAACCCCATAAATACACTGGGGGCCCAACTAGGGTCTTTTGCCATGGATCTAACTGCTTGGTCCCAGACTAAGAACCCCAGGAGTGTACTGGGGGCCCTAGATCACAACTAGGGTCTTTTCCATCCTCTCGAAGAATGGCTCTTGCAGTTGCATTAATTTTAACACTCCCTCTTAGCAACACTAAGCTTCTCTCGAAAGTATACAAACTTTGTCAATGACAAGGGCTTGGTCACAATATCTACAGTTTGTTCCGCAGTCGGAACATACTGAATACTGAGAATGTTCTTCTGCACCATGTCCTGAACATAGTGATATCTCATCTCAATTTGTTTTGATCTGTCATGAAACATAGGATTCTCGGAGAGCTTTATACAACTCTGGTTATCACAATGAATTACTGTGGGTTCTAGCTCAACACTGAACAAATCTGAGAGTAGCTTTCTGAGCCATACTGCTTCTCTACGAGCAACACTTGCAACAATGTATTCTGCCTCTGCAGTGCTTTGGGCTATGGAGCCCTACTGCCTGCTGGACCAGGAGATCATAACTGAACCCAAACTGAAACAATATCCGAAAGTGCTCTTCCGGTCCACTGTACTGCCCATCCAATCTGAATCTGTATAGCCATGAAGCATTACACCTCCACTAGAAGTGTATCTGAGCCCATAAGCTATAGTCCCCTAGACTTATCTGAGAATATGTTTAGCAACAACCATATGAATGTGTTTAGCAACAACCATATGAATGTGTTTTGGATTACACATAAACTGATTGAGGGCATTCACTGCATAATAAATGTCCAGTCTCGTGTGTACTAGATACATCAAGGACCCAATAATTTGATGATATACTGTAGGGTCTTCTGGATATGAACTTGTAGCTTGATCATGTAACTTCTTCAGGTTAGAAATCATAGGTGTGGTCATGGACTTATAGTCTAGCATCGCAAATCTGCGAAGCACATCAACTACATACTTACCTTGTGAGAGAAAGATCTCACCAGGTTTTTGCCACACCTCTAAACCAAGAAAGTAATGCATAAGACCCAAGTCCTTCATTTTAAACTCTACTGACAACTCCCTCGTAGTCTGAGCTATTAGATGTTCCTCTCCAATAAGGAACAAATCATTCACATATAAAACCAATATACTATGATGATTCTTCACAACCTTTATATAAAGGTTAGGATCTGCTATACTCTTGGAGAACCCAAGACTTTGAAGAAAACTGTCAATTCTTCCATACCAAGCTCTTGGAGCCTGTTTCAATCCATACATGGCTTTCTTGAGTTTGCAGACATGGGATTCCTTCCCATGGATCACAAAACCCTCAGGCTGCTCGATATAAACCTCTTGCTCAACTTCATCATTAAGAAAAGCAGTCTTAACAAAAGTGGAAGGTTCTGAGTCAATCACAAGATTCAACTGAGCTATCAAACCTGAGTACTTATCTGGCTTCTTGCTTTCTCTGAAAGTATCTTTAGGTGCTGCACGTTTTTCTTCTTCCTTTAAAATTTCACGACACCATGCTGGCTTCTTTTTGGTAGGAGGTTTCTCTAAGGGAAACTCAATAAAATCTTTTATGGGATCCATTGAAGGCTCTCTGGCCTCCTCCCTCTGCTCATCTAAAATTTGTGAATCTGAAGGTTATGGAGATGGAGCTTCCTGCTCCTTTGTATCACAGGGAAGTTCTCTGGAACTACGAAAGGCGACTTCCTCATGGAAGGTCACATCTCTATTGACCTCTATGTATTTTTACCTTGGCACATAGATTCGATAAGCTTTCGAGGTCTCACTGTACTGCACAAAAGTGCCCTTCTTTCCGGAGGGTTCTAATTTAGTCCTCTTTTCTTTTGGTACATGAATGT
>JZKD02S1884318.1:565926-596216 GCA_000966675.3 Picea glauca
AGAAAATAAATCTAGGTTTTACGGGAGCAATCATCAATAAAAATGATATAATAAAGACAACCATTCATGGACGAAGCAGTCATAGGTCCACATAGATCAGAATGAATAGGATCTAAGATACCATTAGTTTTTCTATTACTGTGAGGGTAAGCTTTCTTTGTATTTGTACCAAGAGCACAACCTCTACAAATACTATCATGCTCAAAAGAAAAAATTGACATACGTGTTACCATCTTTTGCAAACCTGGGAGAGCATTATAGTTGAGATGTCTAAACCCTCTGTGCCATAGTTCATAGGGGTTGATCATCTCATGAGCCAATGTTTGAATAACTTGACCAACGATTTTGTAAAGTCCACCTTCTTGAACTCTGATTATCATGGCTGAGCTCATACTTTCATTTGAGTGCCACATAAGAGCCTTTCCTTTAGAGAAGGCTACTGTGTACCCTTTACTTTCTAGAACTGCAACTGAAATAAGGTTTTTCTTTAAGCCATGAACATAAAGAATTTCTTCAACATGAAATACATCACCTAACTGAAGCTGAAAATAGGTTGATCCAACTCCTTTGATGGCATAAGTGCCATCATCACCCAATTCTACTTTCACATTGAACTTCTTATCTCAGTAGTTCACAAGGTTTTGTTTGAAGCCGATCATATGCTTGGAGGCCCCGCTGTCCACTAACCAAATTTCTTCTGATTTGGTGACAACACCGGAGAGAGCTGAAATAAGATAACTTTCTCTGCGCTGCTCTTGTTCTTTAGAAACAATTCTGGTTCTCTTTCTTTGAAGCTCTTCTTTCTCAGTTGCAACTGAAGCATGGAACTTGCCTTTTCGTTTCTGCTTTGAAGGAGGGTTCCTGTAGTCTTTTGCATAATGACCTAGCTTGTTATAGTTAAAGCATCTTACTTTAGATAAATGAGAGTGAGGATGAGAGTGCTTACCTTTGCCTTTGTGCTCAGGAAACCTCTTCCATTTCTTGGCTTTGGATGAAAGAGCATGGTCTTTCACAGTGGACGGTTCATTTCTGCTTTTAATTCTGCCCTCTTCTTCCAAGCAACCATGCAATAATCTCTCGAAGTTGGGTTGAACTTCTCTTCCATTTACATATGAGAGAAATATTTCCCATGATTCTGGAAGACTATCTACTGTTGTTTGTATAACTCCAATTGTTGCAAGCTGATCTCTTGTTTGGGCAATTTTGGAAAAGGCAGAGATGGTTTCATCCTTTCCCATCTTTAATGTACGTAGTTGTTTCTTCAAGGTCCTCTTCTAAGTTGGTGCCTTCTTTTCATACAAGTTGGCTAGGGCATCAAAGCATTCCTTTGCTGTCCTTAAGTGAGCAATAAGAGTCATCATACTATCTTTAACTGAGTCAAACATGACCCTCTTGGCTTTGTCCTGCTTCTTCTTATAGGATGCTCTTCCTGCATTTGTAGTAGGTTCTTCCATCACCTTGGTAACCAGCTCATCCAAGTCACTCTCTTCCAGGATATTAAAGATCCTAGCGTTCCAGGCATTGAAGTTTCAAGCCCCTTCAAGCCTATCTTCTGCTTTGACTGAAGATGAAGCCATACTGAAAACTGTTTATAGGAGAGATCTGACACAAAACAAACTTACTGCTGATCTGAAATACAAACCCTTAATAGAGGATCTACGCAAGCTCAAAAATCTGTCACAAATGAGTTCCTTTCACGCCCTAAGTTCCGATACCATGTTAGAAATTAAGTGCAAAACAATAGGCTAGCTAGAAACAAAAATATTTTATAAATTTCAAATCATTTGCTACTGTAACTTAGGATCAACAAAAACATTAAAATTTCTGATGCATAATCTAATAGCATAAATGAGTAAGTAACATAACATAAATATGAGTATTACCTTAGCTGTAACAAAGAACAAGGGTACCTGATTTGCTGCTGTTACCTTCCTCCAATGTATGCTTAGAAAAATATTAGTAGATCATGGATCAAACCCTCAGGGTAGATCTCATCATGATCATAGGGACAAGGCCAAGAAAAACTTCTTAGAATAGGAAACCAAAAACCAACTTAGCATGCTGAAGGGCTACAGTCCAAGCCACTGTCAAGCAATAGGGCTGGAAACAAAAGTAACACTATCCAACCTAGGGCTGGAATAGAACCCACAATCAACCTTCGGGTGACTCAACACTTTCAGCCCAAGAACACAGAAATTTACTTTAACAAGAACAAAAATACCAACAGTCCAAAACAACCCTAACAATCTAGTCACAAAGTAAGAATACTAAGACTGTTGAAAGACAAGGTAAGGCAGCACATCAAGACATAAGGGCGACACTGGTAAAAATATCAAGGCGACATCATTAGACCATAAAGACAGTAAGGCGACACAATCAAACCAATAAGGTGCCCCCATAACACCAACAACATACAAGAACCCTTACGACTGGTAAGGATGAGCACCTACAGGTTGGTGACATGCATAATCAGTAAAGGCTGATAGGGATGAACCCACGACAACTGGAGCAGACCAAGAACACACAAGAGGGGAGTTGAGAAGACCCTTATAAACCTGTCCAAAAGAGCCGCAACAACCTTGTAACCCTGTCTAGAAGAGCCGCAACAACCTTGTAACCCTGTCTAGAAGAGCCACAACAAATCTTAGTCTCAACTCGGCTAGGAGAAGGTAAGTGTATCAAGTGAGGGAGAGGTCACTCCTTATATAGTTTTTAGGTAGGTAAGATAGGGTTAACACATTAACCTTTTAGAGTCCACTTTAACATAGATTTAGGGTTAGGTTAACCCCTAAAATAACAAACCAACTAAAACGTCAAGTGGTAAGACCAATAGACTAAGTCAACTCGATAATTAAATCGAAGAGGAGGGTTTCATGAACATGGCGGTCAACTTTCTTTAGGAAAAAGTAGGATTCAAAATAGAAAATCGAACCAACACATAAACATAAACTTAGGAGGGTAATAACTTAAGCAAAGGGTTTTTATCAATAAACCATAAGACAAAGTCAAAAGGTCAAGTCCTTCTTTAATGGCATTTTTGTCCATAACATGAGAGCGCGCTCCCTTAAGACTAGAGGAGGATCAACAAGTCTAAAGGAGGGACAAGGAAGAAGAGAGGATAAGTGCAGCTATCCCAGATCTCAAGCAGAGGCAGAAAACAATGCCTATCATAGAGCGCATCAAAGGGGTGCATGAGATGAAGAAATTGCAGGTAGAACTTACCACCACGCAAACACAGAAAAAGGAGCGTCAAGCTCAAATGGAACCGTTGCAAGAGCGAGTGGCAGAAGTTCTCGCACAGGCAGAGGAAGCCAAGACACACATAGCACAGACTCAGGCAAAGTGCGCAGGATTAATCAGTGATGAAATTGCAACACATATAGTAGACACACTCAAAGAGAAGACCGCGCAAGTGCAAACACAAGTAGTAGAGCTCAAGGAAAAGTTCTAGGCGATCACCAAGGAGATCGACGAAGCGCACGAAGGTTAGGTGACTCGGGACGAGTCACATGTCAGTGTTGGGGGCCTGTTGGAAGAAGACCAAAGCGGAAAGCAAGGCGATTTTGAGAAAGAAGGCATGCACGAGGAAAGCGACAGCTAGAAGGACGAACAACACGTGCGCATGCATGGAAGACCTAACGACTGTAGGGTTAGAGTTTTTGCAATGTATTGCAATGGTTGAAGAGTCAAAAACGTATAAATAGAGTATCTAGGTATCGAGAAGCAGGAGATAGTTGTTGTGATGAGCGGGTTATTAAAAAGACCAGTCATTATTTGTAACGAATCGATATGTAATATTTTGTTGTATGACCTATTTTTGTAAGTTGTTGCGATAGAGAGGCCAGGGGAGGGTAGATCTTGAGGGTTAGATCGCAGGCTGAGGAGCCTGGTGCGATCTAGTTCGCCTCATAATAGATCTCGACCCAGCTGAAGGGAACTGTAAAGCGCGCGACGCTGTAATGACAGAACGACGATAATAAAAGAGCCAAGAGCCAAATCTTTGTGGACGTAGCCCAGGAGGGGGTGAACAACGGTAATATTTGTGTTATGCAATTGAATGCATGTGAAGCAGTTATTACCCTACAAAAATGACTAGCAGTTATTAAGCTCAAGTCCTTCTTTAAACAAGACTAGCAACTACGTGGCCCCCACATAATGTTGGACGTTGTGAAGCTAAAGGTAAAGTTCCTGCATCTGGAGACCTACTAGTGGATGGGGGTGGCATGTTTGCTCCATGAATATGATCACCATTATGATCACCAAAAAGGTTAGCTTCCAAGCACTCTAAAACTATGGCTTCATCCTCCAAATCAACCTCCTCTGGATTGCTGTCCCAAGTCACATATGTTGTATCATTCTTTGCTACCTCATAATAATGGGACAACAACCTCAGGTTGTAGTGCACATAAATCGTGCTTTCTGTCCGATCTACATTTAGGTTGTTTCTCTCACACCGTGGATGAAGCTGCAGGTGCTACAACACCTCTATGTAGAAGAAGTGTTAAGAACCTATGAAAGCACCCTTACCGCTAATTTATGCAGATGTGTGGTAGAGGAGCCATACACATTACACCATTCGATAGGATTCAACCTATCTCGATCTTTAGTTGCATGCAGGTTAGCAAAGATTCCATGTTGATTGATGTACTTGCTTAATTGGATTCATACTTGAGCACACTTCTCTTCATAAGGGACCAACTTGTCTAATGCAAGCATACACTTGTTTTGTACCTTTGGATCTTTGTGTAGTTTTCTCTTAACCCCACCCCCAGGTGCTAGTTGGGCCAACCAAGTTGGAGAATAATATTTGGGTGTGAGGACATATGCTTGGGCATGGAGTGGAACATTCAAATTATCCCACCTTTTGACCACATGTTTATGAATATGATCATACAAGATTGCATCTCTCGACTCAACAATGTCTTTGATTTGGCTTAGCATGCTGTCCATATGCTCATACACCTCCCCAATCATTGACTGATTTGTATCTGCAAACTGAATCATACTATAAATGGGCTTGGTGAACTGCAGAACATACCTAACCTGTTGCCAAAAGTGACCATCAAGCCTATGCCCTCCACCTCCTGAAATTCATGTCTATCAAATGTCTATGCAACCTTGTCTTTCAAACCTTGCCATGAATCACTTGAGACCATATTAGCCAATGCCTCTTTTACCTTCAAAAGGCGCCTAAAGGTGAGGTAATAGCTATCAAATATGGTCTTTGCAATCTTTAGTAGCTCCAACTTAGTGTGATTGTGGAAAATGTGGTGGGCCATGCTATGATCAGTAATAAATTATATCATTTTCTTCTTTCTCTTGTATAATGCACCAATCCATTTATAATCATGGTCCTTCTTAACAATATCATGCATCAAGAGGTTCAATGTGTGAACCAAACACCCTAACCAAAATATGTTAGGGTACACTTCCTCAATGATTGCTCTTGCTACCTTACAATTAGCAACATGATCATTGGCGATTTGAATGACATTGTATGGCCTGATCTCTTGAATGGTTTTAATTAAGGGTTCTAAAATATTAATACCAGTTTTGTAATGATTTGAGTAGTCATGGTTTGAAAGGAAGACCGTACCACTAGACGACTGTTGGTTCTAACTATCTTATCTCCTTTTTGAGTTTATTGACCCAGGGTTCATGTCTGTTCGGGTTTCCAACAAAGCCTCTAAAACTATCGGCCTTCCTGGTAAACCAGAAGGCAACGCAACGCACAGGGTGCCCCGTGCCGTCTCACCTGAGATAGTCTTAATGGGTGGCTGCAATACTCAGGTGTTTACAGCCTAGGATTGAGTGTGAGATCTAATAACTGTGTAAAGGGAGTGCTACTGTAGCTTATTAACGCAGTATACCATTATGCTCGATTAATGCAAGAAATATAATGACTCATTCATTTAGCCCATCTATATCTACTGAGACGATAAAGAAATACATGCATTCAATCACATAACACAAATATTACCGTGGTTCACCCCCTCCTGGGCTACGTCCACAAAGATTTGGCTCTTGGCTCTTTTATTATCGTCGTTCTGTCATTTAGCGCCACGCGCTTTACAGTTCCCTTCAGCTGGGCCGAGATCTATTATTAGGCGGACTAGATCGCACTAGGCTCCTCAGCCTGCGATCTAACCCTCAAGATCTACCCTCCCCTGGCCTCTCTAGCTCAACAACTTACAAAAATAGGTCATACAACAAAATATTACATATCGATTCGTTATAAATAATGACTGGTCTTTTTAATAACCCGCTCATTACAACAACTATCTCTTGCTTCTCGATACCTAGATACTATATTTATATGTTTCTGGCTCTTCAGCCATTACAATACATTGCAAAAACCCTAACCCTACCGTCGTTAGGTCTGCCATGCATGCGCGCGTGTTGTTCTTCCTTCCAGCTGTCGCTTTCCTCGTGCATGCCTTCTTTCCCAAAATCGCCTTGCTTTTCGCTTTGGTCTGCTTCCAACAGGCCTCCAACACTGACATGTGACTCGTCCCGAGTCACCTAACCTTCGTGCGCTTCGTCGATCTCCTTTGTGATCGCCTGGAACTTTTCCTTGAGCTCTACTGCTTGTGTTTACGCTTGCGCGGTCTTCTCTTTGAGTGTGTCTACTATCTGTGCTGCAATTTCATCACTGATTAATCCTGTGCACTCTGCCTGAGTCTGTGCTATGTGTGTCTTGGCTTCCTCTGCCTATGCGAGAACTTCTGCCACTCGCTCTTGCAGCGGTTCCCTTTGAGCCTGACGCTCCTTTTTCTGTGTTTGCGCGGTGGTAAGTTATGCCTGCCATTTCTTCATCTCCTACGCTCCTTTGATGCGCTCTGTGATAGGCATTGTTTTCTGCCTCTACTTGAGGTCTTGGATTGCTGCGCTTATCCTCTCTTCTTCCTTGTCCCTCCTTTGGACTTGCTGATCCTCCTCTAGCTTTGTCCAAAGTTGTGCTGCATTCTCGAACAAGTTGGCTGCTGTGCTAACCTGTCGCTCGATCTCCTGTAGTTGCTCTACTGCTTCCTGTTTCTTTTGCTCCTTCACTGCTGGTGGAGTAGTGGGTGTGAGCTGTTCTCGGAGATTCTCGACCTCCTTCTAGTATTGATTGATTGCCTTCGCAATTTGATCAATCTTTTCTGCTGCTGTGAGTTCATCCTTTTGCGCAAAGTTTGGATTTTTTTCATAAGTTTCTGCCCCTTTCTGCTCCAATCTATTCCTGCACTCCCTTTCCTCTTGAGTCTTGAACTTACCCTGCTTGCATATTGTTTCCAACGCGTCCCGTTTCTCCGTTGCCTGCTGTAATTCGGCTAAATATGTGTGTGCTCGGGACTGTACCTCTTGGGTGACGTTGACCTGCAACCTATGTAGAGATTTGGATGGTATCCGTGGCAATACCAGTTGGATTTGGGTTAAGTCCTTCAGGGGTATCTGCCCCACGATTTCGTCCATGCGCAACATACTAGGTGTAATGTGGAATGTCGTGTTTGGCTGCGGTATTGTATGGACTGTGTCCCGCTCTCCTTCTTCCAGTCTTTCTTCTGTATGTAATGCTGATGGCCCTCTTCCCATGCTGCCTGCTATTTGCGCTTCCCCAATTTGTTTGAGGAGTTGTCGCATGTCTACCAGCTCCTCTTGAATCCTGTCCCTGTGGTGTGCAGCATTGTCAAAATCCTCAGCTATACAATCCTGGACCATTCGGGCTATCATTTCTCCATCGTCATCCGTGATCGTATATTCTGGAGGTGTCCTTCGTGACTTCATTTTCTTGCCCACGCCTCTCGTCTGAATCGCTGGTCGCTTATTCAAGCCTGGCTCTTGGGGGTTGGGACTTGGTGTTGTTAGAATTAGGGTAAAGATGCATAACAGTAGTATCTTTTTATTTTCAGTGAATGAAACAACTAGATTTAAAGATCAACAAACTTAGAACACTTTAACTAGTATTCAGATCTAAGAGATCTAAAGAGAGACAACAATAAGCTTAGTAAAATTAGATCTGAAAATCAGAAACAAAACTCAGATCTAATAAACAAGAACTCTACTAATTTGACAGTGATTAGATCAGAATAAGGTAAACAGTAAAATGGATCTATAAAGCTGTACACAAAACATTACCCAGATCTGATCATAAACAGTAAACAATTATAGAGGTAAATGTAAATTCAAAGTGTAGCTTCAGATCTAATATTTGATACACAAATCTAAATAGATCTAACAGTGCTGAAGTCAAAATAAGATCCAGATCTGGAGATGATGAGTAGGCAGCTTACCTGGTACAACAATCTTACCTCTGAAGAAAGCACAGTAACCACAAGAGATGTAGAACCATTTGTAGTATGCTCATACAAGGTTCAGTTCATAGATCCACCTTGTAAGTTGGATCTCTTGCCAATGAATGAAGAATCTTTCTTGCCACCAAGAGAAAAAGGGCCACAGGGAGAAAAAACAAAATCCCAACAGTGGTTACAAAAGCCCAAACCCTCACTTAGAAATTCAATCAATGAAACCCTTTCCCAGGTAACTTTAGAAGAGGTCACAAGGCACAATAAAAGTGACACTTCACAGCAGAAGAGGAGAAGGCTTAAAGCCACAGTCTTATAGCAACAAGCATTAGAGCTGGAACACAGTCACAATGGGAGAGAAGACTGCAACTGTCCAATACACAATAGCAGAGGAGAAAAGGTGCTATTCCAGCCACAGGATGACAGTAGGAAGGGAGCCGCACACCAGTGGAGAGAGGCCACAACACCCAACAACAAACGCTGTACCTCAAACACCTCCCACAACAACAAGTAAGGAAGAGTCACGACTTATACACCCACACAAACAGTTGAAAGAAGGGGCCGCACCACAGGTAACCTTCACACATCAAACTGGAAGGAGGCCGCTCCAATACAACCCTCAAAAGGAGTCATAGTCACACCTTACAGACCCTGCAACAACAAGCAAGGGGGCCGCACCAAGTAGACAGAAGCATCAACAAAAAATGGGGCTGCAGCTAGAAGAGGATCCACTCACACCAAAACAAAGAAAATCTAGTGTATTGAAAGAGGAGGTGAGGGTTCTTATTTATAGTATGGGTTAGGGCAAAGTTGAATTAAAAGTATTATTAAAATATCATGTTTAAATTAGGTAATTTAAACATGATATAATTTAAATCTAAATTACCCTTAAAACATAAAAACCCCAAACCAACACAAGTAAAGGTAAGGGAGGGTTAGCAAGGTGGCAATACTCATTCCTTCATTTAACATGGTGAACTTGTTACTTTATCATCATTGCATATGGGACTTATCCCTCATGTGGTTATGTCCTTATTCAAGGAAGGTCATGTACCATCAAAATACTTGATAGAGGATCAAGTAGCCCCAGAACTTTTTCTGGGGTCTTATCCACCAAGGTCAAAGACCAAGGATCAACCCATGCCATATGCATGGGTACCCTGGACATTTCCAGGGGCCCTAGGCTTATCTAGGGGCTTTAACCGCTTGGTCCTAGACGAAGAACCCCAGTCGTATACTGGGGGCCCTCTCAGGGGTCTTTACTGCTTGGTTCTAGACCAAGAACCCCAGTCGTATACTTGGGGCCCTAACAAGGGTCTTTTGCCATGGCACTGATTGTTTGGTCCCAGACCAAGTACCCCAGGAGTGCATTGGGGGCCCTAGATCTCGTCTAGGGTCTTAGCCATCCTTCAGGAGAATGGCTCTTGCAGCTGCTTATAAATTTAACAGGTGTGGTTCCTTGCGCGACCTCGACCTGTTTCTGCTGTTCTTGGGTCGATTGCGTGTTATCCTTCTTCCCCTTTTGGGTCCCTGTCTTAGCTGTCGCTTCGTTTGTCTTCTTTGTTTTTGTTTGGCCCGTCCTCCGTTTCTTGGGCACTTGGACTTCTTGAGGTTGTGTTTCTCCCTGCCCTGCCTCCTCTTCTGTTGTTCTTTTCGGCAAGTCTTGGGTGAGGACTGGAATCTTCCACTCGTCTTCCCAGTGTTTGATCACCATGTCGATATTGCCCTCTGTGATACAGTAGCACATTTATAGCCACTGCTTATTGGGGTCCTTTCTCGCCTGTATCCACATCGCATGTCGCGTGGCCCTGAAATTGGTGATATCTCAATACTGTGCGACGACCTGTGGTGTTATTCTCCACATGTTGGAGATGGCTTCCTGCAGGTCGCAAGGGTATCCTTCGAATACAACTGTGTTCATTTTCTTGTGCTTGGCATCTGGCGCGACGCTAAGTGATAAATACCTCGCTCCGTAATTTGGCTTGGGTTTAGTGCCGAATAATGTGTAATTCGGTTCCTTCCATCCTACGATAGCTATCAATAGGAGTAGCCATGGGTAGTGAAATTCTGTTTCGAGATCCTGCACATCTTTGCAGTCATCCAAAAACAAATTCACGAGATACGGTGCCTAGCTAACTGATGTGCCCTCGACGCACTGAGCTGCAACTGCGATGACCTCGACCGAAACTTCCTCCCTGCGGCACTTTCACAGCAGTTTGCAGGCCAAGATTTTTGTGGCCATCTGGGTTGCGGCATCGTTGATCCTCTTGATTATGATTACTTGCGTCCCCCTGTCGGTACCATATTTCTTCATTTCCTTTGCAAGTGTTTTCTCCTTTGTCTTATCGTCGAGGAATTGCGTGGGATCCATGCCCCTGGTTGGCAACCCTGTGATGTGCGCAATAAGTTCTATGTCTATGGAGACGAGCTTATCCAACCAAATGTCTTCGCCATGTGTGACTGCTAATAGTTGTTTGACGCAACCGCTTGTGTACTGTCCTCTGCCAAAGTGTGGTAGATCCAACAGACCTAAAATCCCTGTTTTCTCCAATCCTGTTGCCCATTGGAGTGGTTGTTCAATCGGTTCCCCAACCACATTCACTCCCATAATCTGTAGGTATACCCTATTTGCGAATTCTTGAAACTTGTCCGTGTTTGCCACATCGTGATCCGAGTATTTGAACTTCTCTATATAGCCCAACAAGTCTGGTTTCACCTATACCCCATCTGGTATACGCGGCAAAACAAGGGCTGTGATGGGTTGCTTGCGAGGTGACCTTGGTACCTGCTGCTTGTCTTTCTTCAGTGGTGGCTGGCTGGAGGTTCCAACGACCATCGTTTATACTTCGACATACTATTCTGGCCAATCCGTGACATCTTCTACTATTCCTTCCAGTGGGTGGTCTGACACAGTTGTTTGAGACTCGTCCGACTCGACTATTGCTTCCTAATTCGTCACTGTGCCATTGACTCTCGGAGCAGCTTCGACTTTCTCTGGTTGCACCTCCTTTAGGGTTTCTGCGTCCTGGTTCTGTTGTTCCCGTCTCCGCTGGCATATCTATATTCACATCCTTCGCTGCTGGCTGTTGGGTCTCTTCCACCACAGGTGTGGGGTTCACTGGTGTTGTATCTGGTGATGGGATTTCGTCGACATTGACGACCTCCAAAGGCTGTTTTTTGCCTTCTTCCAATTGTACCCGTGACCTAGTTCGGACTCTGGGTTGTTTGGCAGTCTGACTTGCTTCTGCTTGCTTTGGTGGTGCCATGGTGGTGAGTGTCGAACGTTTGTTGAGTTTGAATGGTCTCTGTGAGCTCTGTGCACTTCGCTCTGTGCTCCTTTGCTTCTATCGCTCTCTGTCTGTTCTCTTTTTGCAAATAGGCTCTTTGCTCCCGTGTCCGTGTGTTGTATGGGCATCACATGAAGCTTGTCGAGGACGCTACCTTAATTATGGGTTCAATGCACCTCCGGTTCTTTCGTACTTGCCATAACTCTCCCTTGGCGTCTCTAGTTGGCGCGATTAATGTGGTGTCCCATCGACCCGTTCCGTCATTCAATTTCGTATCCCTCCGTCTTTTCGTACTGCTTTTGCCGTCTTTCTGTTTCCTGCTTGTTTCCCCCTTTACCTGGTCGTTAGCCTTATCCTTGCCAAGTTTGTATTCTTAAGTGTGCGTGCTCTTTCTTCTTTTGGCACACTTTGCCTCAGTTTGGTACTGTTTGAAATTCTGTATGGCTCTTTTTTTTTTTCCTCACTGCGCGGTGAGTAGTTGATTGTCCTTGTACAACTTCAGTCAGTTCTCGTTGATCATTCCTCTGAGTTTTGTGCCTGATAAGTCTTTCAACTGTACAACTCCTCCATCTGTTGCAATTTTTACCTCGTATGGTCCTAACCAATGCATCTTGAGCACTCCTCCATCTGTTACAATTTTTACCTCGTATGGTCCTAACCAATGCATCCTGATCTTTTCTGGGTGTTGAAACGATTTGCTGTCATACATCAATACTAAATCTCCTTCCTTGAAAGTCTTCTTTTTGATGTGCCTATCATGCTAAGCCTTGTCTCTTGTTTTCTGAACTTGTTGGTGAAATCCTTCTAAGATTCGATCTTCCATCATGATCATCAACTGATTTAGTCTCTCTTGTACTGTGCCTCGTTCTGTCATTTGTGTAATTGCTGCTACGCACAAACTAGGTACTAGGAATTCTAATGGCACTATGGTTCCCTGGCCATATACCAGTTTAAATGGTGTGTGCCCTGTCAACTTTTTGCACGTAGTCCTGTAGGCCCACAATACTGCCGGTATTTTGAGGTCCCAATCGTCCCTGTTGACATTACAGATCTTTGTCAATGCATTCTCCAAGATTTTGTTGAATGCCTCTACTATGCCATTTGCCTGTGGATGATATGGTGTGCTCTTCTGATGATGGATTTCAAACTCTTCGGTCATGGGGTTGATAGTGTTGTTAATGAAGTGCGTGCCTTGGTCGTTCATCAAAATTCTTGGGCATCCAAATCTAGTGATTACTTGTTCGAATAAAGAGTGTGATGCTGTTTCTGTGCTACAATCCTTTACTGGTGTTGCTTCCGCCCATCTTGTTAAATACTCTGTCGCGGTGATGATGTACCTTGCTCCTGTTCTTTTTGCTGGTGGGTTGATTGGTTGCACAAAGTCTATTGGCCATTTATCGAATGCCTGCAATGTTATCTGTGGTCGTAGTGGCATCTCGTCTCTTTTGTTGGATTTTCCTACCCTTTGACAGACATCGCATCTCTGGCAGTACTCCTTCGAGTCTCTATGAATGGTTGGCCACCATAGTCCTGCGCGCAATATCTTCTGCGTGGTAGCTTTGCCTGCGTAATGTCCTCCTGCTATCCCCTCATGGGATTTTGCTAACACTCTTGGTCTTTCGTGTTCTAACACATATTTGCGCAAGAAGTTGTTTGCGCCCATTTTGTATAAATGTCTCGCCATCAGTTGATAGTTTGCAAATTGGACTACCAGGTTTTTCTTCTGCGCGGTGTTATATTCCTGCAGCGCAGTACCTGTGCTTAAGTACTGAATAATATCCGCAAAGTGTTCATCTGCGATCTGGACTGAAAATAATTGTGCGTTTGAGAAGTTGTTTTCTAAATTCGTAGGTTCTTCTCCATTTGTGACCCTTGACAGGTGGTCAGGTCCTGCATTCAATTTTCCTGGCTTGACTATGACTTCGAAGTCAAATTCTTGAAACAATAGTAACCATCGACAGATTCTCCCCCCCAACACTGGCTTATTGACTAGGTATTTCAGGGTTGAGTGATCTGTGAACATCTTAATGTGTTTTCCCAATAAGTAATGTCTGAATTTTTGTAGTGCGTAGACCATAGCTCGGCCTTCTCTCTGTGTGGTGTTGTAGTTCTGTTTTGATTTTGATAGCTTCGTGCTCTCAAAGGCTATATGGTGGTCTAAATCTCCTGTTCTTGGCTGCGCCAAGATGGCTCCAAGTGTTATGGCTGATGCATCTACATGTACGTGGAATGTCTTCTCCCAGTCTGGAAATACTAATATCGACGCGATGACCATCTTTTCCTTCAGGGTATTTAGATCGTGTTGACACTCGTCGTTCCACTGAAACTTTGTATTTTTTCGTAACAGTTTTTCCATCAGCGCGGTAATCTGCACGTATCCTTTGATGAACTTTCTATAGTATCCTGTGTGTCCCAAAGTCGCTCTTAGCTGACGAACTGTTTTTGGTGGTGGTAAGTTAACAATTATTGCAATCTTTGCAGGATCTACTAGTAAACCTTGTTTGCATACTATATGACCTAATAGTATCCCAAACGGTGTTCCAAATATGCATTTCTTTATGTTTAGTGATATCTGGCACTGTCTGCATCTTTCTAACATTAGCCATAAGACTTCTACATGTTCTTTCAACAAACTATGGACTGTCTAATCATCCAATTATACTTCTAGAAATTGGTGGATGAATTCCTTAAACGCAACAATGACTACTTTGGAAAAGATTGCTGGTGCATTCTTTAGTCCAAATGGCATGACTGTGTACTGGTAAGATCCCCATTCTGTCACAAAGGTGGTCTTGTATCTGTCTTCCTGTGCTATCTTAATCTGGTGGTAGCCTGAGAATCCATCAGTGAATGAGTAAGTTTCATGTCCTCCTACGTTTTCTAACACTTCGTCCGTGAAAGGTGTAGGGAATGGGTCATGTAGGCATGCATCGTTCAACTTCCTCAAATCGACGCATATTCGTATTCCTCTTTGTTTCTTGTCCTGAACTACCAACGGACTTATCCATTCGGATTCTAACACTGGCTCTATGATTCCGGCTTCAAGCATTCTGTCGATCTCAGCTTTGACTTTCTGCTTGTATATTGGGTTCAATCTATATGGTCTCTGTCTGATTGGTCTCGCTTTTGCTCTGAGTGGTATTTTCATTTCTCCTAGCTCTCTTGCTATACCCTTCATCTCTGTAAATGTCGTGGGAAACAGGTTGCCGTACTCGCGCAATAACTCTGTTATGCTTTCTACCATTTGTTCATCCCAGTAATCTCCGATGCTGGCCATTTTGGGATTCTCAACTGTCCCGATGTTGACTCTCTTTACCTTGATCGTCACGTCAATAATTTCTGAGTCTATAGGTGGACCTTCCACTTCTCTCTCGCCTTCTGCTTTCTTGATTTGAATATCACGCGGATCATCTTCCTTTGGGGCATCTTCGTGCACATGGTAACATGACAATAGTTCTTTGACTGTCTGTCTATTCCTCTGTTGCTCTTCTATTATGAGTTCGACTTCTGGTTCTTTGATGAATATCACCTCTCTTATCTTTTTAAGAGTTGCGTCTATGTTGGGGTTCTCATGTTCAAATGAGAAAGTAACTGTAAAATTCTGTTGTAATATCGTCCAGGTCGCAGTTGCTATGCGCAGTTCCTGGTCTGTATACCAATTCGTTGGTATGCTCTTTAGAGTGTGTACAAAATAATGGGGCCATTCCTCTGGGGGTGTCAATTTCCACAGTGTTTTGCACTTCTCCACGTGTTTCGCTGGTGCTCCCTGTCCATCATACTTCTGCTGCTGCTTGTTGTCTTTTTGTTGTGCGCTGAACCTTATGCACAGTAACCTCTTACATTTGTACCAATCTGTGATTGTCTCTTTGTGTGCGCCCCACCATCTTGTTGGTGTGGCCTTGAGTGTTATGTCAAGTGCCAACAGTCTTTGGTTCTCTGAAACTTCATCTTCATACTGTGCCAAGAATGTTTCCAGATCGTTTACTCCATGGAAACTGGGTGGTTCCCTTATCTCTGTACCTATCCATCTTACTGAGCGGTCTATTCGTGCGCATCTTCTCGTGGAAACTTCGTGTAGCCTTTGTTGCCAGTTTTCTAAACCGATATTTGAGTCTGTTGCACATGAAGTAATGCTCCGCCAACCGAGTACTTTGTCTGTAGTTGGGTTTACGTAATCCTCATCACGCGTAGTTGTTCTGTACAACTAGTTGATTTCCTCTAAATCTAAGCAAGTAGGTTCTACAAACCTTTCCCCTTTTGATGCGTCTAATGGCGCGATGACCCTGTATTCACCTGACTCAAATGTCATTTTTCTTGTCTTTAGATTGATTATGGCTTGGTTATCAAACGCCCAATCCAAGCCAAGCAACGCTGGGTATGGTGTTGTGCCGTCCACTATTTCGATTACTTCAAAATCTGCTTTAGTGCGCACCCCATCCATGTCTACTGTCACTCCTTTTAATCTACGGATTGGTAAGACTCTGTGCTGGTTTGCTAGTTTTAGTTGAACTGGTGAATATCCTAATGTGGGCTCTCCCATACATTGCCATGTCTTCTTTGGTAATACATTGACCTCAAATCCTAGATCCAGTATGATGTCTCCCATGTTGAAGTCTCCAATGTTTGCATTCAGTCTGAACTCCCTGCTTGTTCTTCTCCTGGTATGTAGGTGATTGATTGTCTTTTGTTCTAGTGTTCCTTTTGTCTCCATACTACATTTTTCTAATATGTTTTGGAGAATTTTCACAGATGATGGATCATTTAATACTTTTACACATGATTGCAAAAAGCCTTTGATTGTACTTACTTGTCCTTTGGAATGTATCTCATTGGTATGATCCAATAATGGAGGCATCTCGTATTCTGGTGCTTCCTTGCTTTGCTGCGCAGTTGAAGTCGTCGCAATGCCCTCCTTCTGAAATTCTTGTCGGGCTTGCTTAAATATCTCCTTCTCCTTTTGTGCGTCGAACTGTTTCCTTGGTTCAACGTTCTTCTTCACCCATTGGTGTTGTACTGGTTCTTGTCGAACTACGTCATCCCCTGTTTTAGCTCCTCCGTGGGTAACTATGTTCATGTTCCGTCCTTCATCCCTTGCTTTGGCTGAGATCTACTGAACATTCTGGTTGTTTTGGTTTCTCTTTTCCTGAATCTTTACTAGTAGTGTCGGACATTCTTCTGTATCATGGTCCGATGCACGACAATACATACATGTTGCTAGTGGAAGTGGACATTCCCTTGCATAATGTCCGGGTTGTTGACAATTATGACATACCACTGGTCCTCTACCTCGTCCAAAACCTCCTCTCGCTCGTCCTCCACTTTTGTAGCCTGCTCGATCTCCTCTCGACACATTATACTGAGGCGCTTGATTGTACTGCGCGGTATTGTACTGAGGTTGTGTTGTGTTCTACTGTGGCTGCACGGTATTATATGGTTGCTGCGCAGTATTGTACTGCTATTGCGCAGTGTTGTATGGAGCTAGGACTTGAGTAAACTGTGGTGCAGCTTGCCCAGTCATCATTTCTACCTGCACTCTATATGCATCTGAGGTCCTTTCTCTCATCAACTCCATAGTTCTACAATCTTTGTCGTCGTGGCCCACTGACTTGCAAAAGTTGCAATACGAACTCTTTGGGACTGTCTGGTATTTCTGCATCATAGGGTAGTGATATGGGTCGTGGCTTGGTTTCTTACAGACTTCACACCATATTCCTCTTGTTGGTAAAGGGTTTGGCAATCCGACTGCCATATACTGTGGAATGTTGGACATTCATTCTTGTGGTGTCCTTCCGTCCTGCATGTAGTGCACCAGACGGCTTCTCGTTTATCCTTATTCTTATTCTGGTTGAGTTGGAACGTTAAGCTCTTCAAATCCTCCTTTAGTTCTTCAATAGCTGGATCTGTCTGTTGGTACTGATTTTCTTCCAGTTGCAGGGCTGCCTGCAGAGCCTCTGCCTGCGTCTGAAACTTTTGTTGTTGCAGTGGATATTTTAAGTGTGGGAGCAGTGAATTGACAAACAAGTGTCGATGCTGCATATTGGTCATGAGATATTTCAACTTCCCCTTCAGTCACTTGAATCTCTGGTCAATCTCCCATACAGATTCTCCTGGTTTTTGTCTAATTTCGATCATGTCGTTCATGTACTAATCTTCTGAACTCGGCTTCTGGAACTCGTTGATCAGTAGTTTCTTGATGTCTGCAATTGTTCTGGTTGTCCCTGGTGGATTGTTTGTAGCTAAGCTCATGTACCAATCCAGTGCACGATCCCTTAGTGTAATCGCTAGCTGTGCCAGTTTAGTATCTTCATCTGTAATCTGTTTTGCTTCCCAAATCTTCTCACAGATGAACAAATGTTTTTCTGGGTCCTCCGACGCTTCTCCTTTAAATTCTGGTAACCTGATGGTGGGATCATGTCCTGCCATTCTGAATGCTGAACTACTACCTCTGCGCGGTGTAGATACCTGACTAGTGTTGCCTGAACTAGCTCCTCCAGTTGTTGCTCCTTGTGTAGATGTACTTCTTGGTGTCTGACTTCTTCCGAACTTTGGTTGTCTAAAYGGTGGTGTTCTCTTTGGTGTATTAGTYGCACATGGGTTTATGGGTTCCACAYTGACATTAATATGGATATGATTGCTGCCTTCTCTTCYCGTTCTTGGACCTCTTGTCTTCCTCTSATATGTTGCGCGCAGGATTTCCTCAATCTCCTCCACARCCYGAAGATCCTCTACCTCTTCTTCGTCACTTGCCAAGCCTTCCCTCGCGGCTACGACTCTCTTTTTGGTATTTACCTTGTATTGGTAGGGTACTCCGCTACGCGTCTTCCCAGTTGTCTCCAAGATCCACCTGATTTGGTCGTCATCCATCATGATCAGGTCCAAGGGTTCCTCCTTCTTCCCTTTATCCTTTCCTCCTTCCATTTCTCCTCTTTCTGTCAGTGCTTCCCCCCTTTCCCCATGCACGCAGGGAAATTTAGTTGTCTAATTCCATTGTCATTACACCTTTGTTGTATAGCAGTATCTTAATTGAAGTATACAGTGATCTAATGTACCTTCCTCGAGGTCCTCGTAGAAACTCTTGCTCTGCTGCGCTGTACGACTTCGTTGTATCTACTGCAAACTCTGTTATAAAGCCTGCCACAATACTGTCGAGCCAAAATTCTACTGCGCGGGTGAATTTGTTGTTCACGTGTTGTAACTGCTCAATCTGTATTGGGGTCCACTCTAACTGTCGGATCCGGTTCGTTGCGTGGTTATCCTTCAACCTTAGTATCCACTCCTGGAATAGGTGTGGAAAATCACAGAAAAAGACTTCGTGTAAATCAGTAAACATGTATTTCTCAAGATATTTACGGGGTGTTATTCTAGGGTTTCGATTATCTTTCTGTGCAAATTCCAGCTCTTTTGTCCTTAGCTAGCTTTCGATCTCTGCTTTTGTGGGATTTCACGGTCTCAACATCCCCTTCTAGTGGCTCATTGCTCTTTGCCCTAATATTTTCTTGATTTGCCTCCGACAGACCTTCGACTTATCTCATCTACTCAACCCTCTTTTGTTCCTACCTATGACAACGAAACCATTTGTTGGTTCTAACTGTCTTATCTCCTTTCTGAGTTTATTGACCCAGGGTTCATGTCTGTTTGGGTTTCCAACAAAGCCTCTAAAACTATCGGCCCTCTTGGTAAACCAGAAGGCAACGCAACACACAGGATGCCCCACGCCGTCTCACCCGAGATAGTCTTAATGGGTGGCTGCAATACTCAGGTGTTTACAACCTAGGATTGAGTGTGAGATCTGATAACTGTGTACAGGGAGTGCTACTGTAGCTTATTAACACAGTATACCATTATGCTCGATTAATGCAAGAAATATAATGACTCATTCATTTAGCCGATCTATATCTACTGAGACAATAAAGAAATACATGCATTCAATCGCATAACACAAATATTACCATGGTTCACTCCCTCCTGGGCTACGTCCACAAAGATTTGGCTCTTGGCTCTTTTATTATTGTCGTTCTATCATTACAGCGCCGCGTGCTTTACAGTTCCCTTCAATTGGGCCGAGATCTATTATGAGGCGGACTAGATCGCACCAGGCTCCTCAACCTGCGATCTAACCCTCAAGATCTACCCTCCCCTGGCCTCTCTAGCTCAACAACTTACAAAAATAGGTCATACAACAAAATATTACATTTCGATTCATTACAAATAATGATTGGTTTTTTTAATAACCCGCTCATTACAACAACTATCTCCTGCTTCTCGATACCTAGATACTATATTTATATGTTTCTGGCTCTTCAGCCATTACAATACATTGCAAAAACCCTAACCCTACCGTTGTTAGCTCTTCCATGCATGCGTGCGTGCTGTTCTTCCTTCCAACTGTCGCTTTCCTCGTGCATGCCTTCTTTCCCAAAATCGCCTTGCTTTCTGCTTTGGTCTGCTTCCAACAACGACACATTAAGAATATTTATATCGATGGCCTACCTTCAACATTTGTCCAACCATCAGATACAATGGATACTCCATATTCGTTCCAATCATTTATAAATTGTCCCAGAGTACTATGGGTATTGATTCTTACCCAATCAAGTCCCATGGTTATAGCTTTGTCATACCTGGGGCTCTTGTATCTTTTAGGGGCACCATTGATGGCTTGTACCATTTCATGTCAATAGCGTGAGCGAACAACATTGAATGGTACACCACATGCATAGAGAAACCTGAAAATTTTTGCATCCACATCATCCCTAGAACCTTGGTCAAGGAAATTTGATATTGTTTTACGCCTTGAATGCACTGGCAAAAATCCACTGGCATGGCAGGATGGGATCGGTCACTGAACATTCTTTGTGAGCCCGAGGTTTGACTCTCAGATTCAACCCTTGATTTTTAGGGTTTGATTTGTGCGGCCTCCTCTTCCTTCTTGTATTTGTTTCTATCTTTGACTGGCACATGTTCACAGGTTTTGACTCCTATAGTCTTACCTTCATCCCTTGGCATGATTCCACAGAGATGCTTTCTTACACAGGTATATGAACCTATGTAAGTTGTATGACAATGGGAGCATATAAATTTTGTGGTTCCACCCACTCCCCCTCCGCCTCTCTCTCCCTCCCCCAATCTTTGTCACATACTTCCACAAGGGTGTTGAGCTCTCTTTGGGTTCCTGCCCATCATCACTGTCATTTTCATTATCATCATCCCCTTCTATTTCTTCCTCCTTCCCATGGTATGTGCTGCATACTTCTAGTTCTTCCTCATCATCATTGGTATTTTGACATCCCAACACCACCATCATAATAAAAAATGGAACCAAAAGGATATACCACATCGACATAC
The DNA here is from genome assembly GCA_000966675.3 of Picea glauca. Lineage (NCBI taxonomy): Eukaryota > Viridiplantae > Streptophyta > Pinopsida > Pinales > Pinaceae > Picea > Picea glauca. The sequence continues at coordinate 586,844 of JZKD02S1884318.1, forward strand.
CCCTCATGCTTGTTAAATCTCGAGAATAACTTGCTGCCTGCAATAGAATGATGGAGAAGGATAAACGGGAAAGAGTAGGAGAAGAGAACATTCAAGCATTCAACATAATAAATATACTAGTTTACAATACATAAAAAAAAAAACTTAAACAAGAGTGGGCTTTATAATGGCTGCAACTGAACTTTCTTGCTTGAAAGGCTTTTCAACATAGTTTTTGAATACTATAGTCAATCCTAGGTGCCAGGCAGATTTACATGATATGCACCTATTTTGATTTTAAAAAACTGTATTGATGAATTTTGACCTGATCATACTGGTTCATGAAGTCTTCAATATGCTGTCACAATTAATCATTGAGCATCTTTGTTTAAGGAGAAATTTCTAGTTTCTTTTTCAGTTTATATGTATTATTTTAATTTCTTTTTCCACCCAATAGATTATTTCTGCACCACTTATCAGTTTTTTAATACTGCCATTGTGATATTTTTATGAATGTATGTTTGACATATGCCCTATTAGGTTTGTTGATCTTTTAGAGCAATTATCTGCATTCCTCTCTTATCTCTTTTTTTTGATTTCTTAGGTAGATAAGATAGATAAGATAATTTTATTAATGTTCAACAAATGGCCACAAAAGTAGGTCATTGGGACTGAAAAGTACATCTAGAAACTAAAGTACAATGCAGGAGTGTGAAAGCAGCTCCTGGATTGATGCCAAAGTCAGAAGATCTAAGACACAACTAATCAGATAAACAGCTAACTAATAATTCTTGCTTTATTATCATTTATCATTTCTGTTTTTGTTCTTACATCTCACTTTTGCATGCAGGAATTTAACGTTGGACTTGAGTTGATATGATTTTATGCAGTACATATCATTATTTGTTAGCTATGGAGTGATGCACTTTTTCCTGTATTATAAATGTTTGCATTTTCCCTATATTTTCCAGCTAGCATACAATTTATCTGACCTACCTTGTTACGATGATGCCATGAAGGCAGTAAGATCAGAGTACTCAAGATAAACTTTAATCATGCTATTTTAATTTATGCAGTTTTATAAAACAATATAAACTGAGCCTTACTTTATTTTGTCTTGTCAAGTCTTTGGTGCTTTTATCAAAGTCTTGAAGAAGTATTTTTTTAGGTATTTTGCATTTGAATATTAAGCTTTAGTTTGAGTCATCTCATGTCTTACAGAATATCTTTGGTGTTACATTTTCATTTGTAACTTTATTCTTCTCTGCCCACTTTCACATCCACATTTTCCTTCCTCGAATCTTAAGGTTGGGAATAAAACTGCTTGAGTAATCCTCTATATATATTCATCACTCAGATTGGTTGTCTTGTTCATATTTAGGTGTTTTAGTGAACACTATGATATGATATTGTGTTACTATCTTGATTTGCATTTGTTACTGATGGTCTTTATGTTTACTGTTTAGGAAAACAGAGATTCTAAGATCCATAGACCAAGTGGGAGGTCTTCTTGTTACTTGAGTGGAATTTATTTAAACAAGTCAGTTAGTCTGGGTATGAGGAACATATCTCCTCTCATCAAAGTATTTTAACATTCAACAAGCTGAGATGTGGTTTAAGATTGTATAAAGATGCAAGCGAAAGGCGTTTCTTCAGAAGCTTTCAGAGTTAGTGTTTCAAGTGCGCCTAGTTCTTCAAGTCAAGGATCTGGTCAAGATGATTCTGATGCCCTAGGGGACGTTTATGTTTGGGGGGAGGGAACCTGGGATGGTGTTTTGGGAGGTAGTATTGAAAAAGACACCAATTCTCTAGTTGCAAGCACAGATGCACTTCTACCAAAGCCATTAGAGTCTGCATTGGTTTTAGATGTTCATCATATTGCTTGTGGAGTTAGACATGCCGCTCTTGTTACAAGACAAGGGGAAGTTTTCACCTGGGGAGAGGAGTGTGGAGGCCGTCTTGGTCATGGAATATGCTCAGATGCTTGGCAACCACAGCTTGTTGAAGCTTTAGCTAACAATGGTGTTGATCTTGTTGCCTGTGGTGAATATCACACATGTGCAGTTACTGTGACTGGTGAGTTGTACACATGGGGCGATGGTTGCCGTCACCTTGGTCTCCTAGGACATGGGAATGATGTGAGTCATTGGATACCGAAGAAGATTTCTGGCCCTCTAGATGGAATCCAAGTCTCTTCTATCGCTTGTGGACCTTGGCACACTGCGTTGGTAACTTCAACTGGGCAGCTGTTTACATTTGGGGATGGAACCTTTGGAGTACTGGGGCATGGAGATTGTAAAAGTGTGTCATACCCTAAGGAAGTAGAGTCTCTGAAGGGTTTAAGAGCTGTTGGTGTTGCTTGTGGTGTGTGGCATACAGCTGCAGTTGTGGAAGTCATGGTAGGACATTCTAGTGCTGGTTGTTGCTCAGGAAAATTGTTCACATGGGGTGATGGAGATAAAGGTCGGCTTGGGCATGGAGACAGAGAGACAAAGCTTGTACCAACTTGTGTGCCAACACTCATAGATTATAACTTCTGGCAAATTGCATGTGGGCATAGTCTTACTGTAGGCTTGACGACATCGGGTCAGGTTTTTACCATGGGCAGTATTGTTTATGGTCAGCTTGGCAACCCCAAATCTGATGGCAAGCTGCCTTGCCTGGTAGAAGGAAGGCTGGCAAATGAAAGTGTTGAGGGGATAGCTTGTGGAGCATACCATGTAGCAGCTCTGACAGCTAAAAATGAGGTTTATACTTGGGGAAAAGGAGCCAATGGAAGATTGGGTCATGGAGATGGGGATGATCGTAAGACACCTACACTGGTTGAGGCTTTGAAAGACAAGATTGTTAAGGACATTGCATGTGGCTCCAGTTTTACGATAGCTCTATGTCTTCACAAGTGGGTATCAGGTGCAGATCAATCAGTATGTTCAGGATGCAGGCAGTCGTTTGGATTCACCAGAAAGCGTCACAACTGCAATAATTGTGGATTGGTACACTGCCATTCATGTAGTTCTAAAAAGGCTTTAAGAGCTGCACTTGCTCCGAGTCCAAATAAGCCATCCCGTGTATGCGATTCTTGTTATGTGAAATTGAAGAAAGCATCGGAACTAGCTATGGTATCAAATAACAATAAAAGAAATATGATACCAAGGCGTCCAAATGACAGCATAGATAGATCAGATAAGCCAGAAACAAAAAATTCAAAAACACAGGGGCTTCCTCCAGAAGCAAAATCTCAGACTAAGCGTGGTAAGAAGTCCGATTCAGCAGCTTCAAGTCGAGTTCCCCAAGGCCCTGCTCTACAGTTGAAGGATATTAAACTTTTGAGTCCACTTGATCCACAACTATCAAAAGCACTTCTTTCCCTTCCACAGTCTAGAAACAATTCACGAGCTGTCTCTCCATTCTCAAGGAGACCCAGTCCACCTCGTTCTGCAACACCAACTCCTACTATGGCAGGCCTTGCTTCTTCCAAAGGTGTTGCTGATGACCTTAGGAAGACAAATGAATTTATGAGTCAAGAGATTCTGAATTTGCGGGACCAGGTAGCTCATAGCTTTATAAGCTGCTTATGGATGTAAATTTTCATTCTCAACTTTTATGCTTTCAAAATCTTATTCTGTATACCATGTGAGCAGTGAGCTAGATTGATAATTTTTGTATTTGGCTTGTCTAGGTTGAGAACTTGACAAAGAGATGCCAACAGAAAGAAGCAGAGTTGCAACAGACAGCAAAGCAGGAACAAGAGGCTAGATCTTTGGCTGCTGCAGAATCTCGCAAAAATAAAGCTGCAAAGGAGGCAATCAAATCCCTAAGTGCCCAGGTTAGTTTATGCAGATTTCAAGCTTGAATATATTTGTGGAAAATGGATTTTCACTTTCAAAGTCTTTCTTTAAAGGAAAATGTTGGACATTCTATTCTGCTTTGGATGTGATTCTGTTCTTGCTTATTCATTTGCTTTTTTGTGGCTTTGACTTCGGTCTCTGTGTCCTTTTCTTAGTAGAATTTATGCTAGAGATGTGTTTCTGATTTCTATTTTCTTGAGATCTTGTGATATTTAATTTATCTACAGTTGTGATATAAGATCTTTGTAAAGAACATGGTTACAATTTAGAGGGCATGCATAGCATAGAGTGTTGTAATTTGTAAGGCTATGATTTTTCTTTTGTAGTATGTGTAGTATTTAATGCAGGCCAGGCATTTTGTTTTAGGTTCTTGTATTAATAATCCTATATCTCACGAACTGTTGAAGTTATTCCTGCTCAGCACAGTAAACTACCACCTTGTTTATTTTTTCTCTTGCGTTATTTTGTATATTCAAAGATATTCATGCTATGCATTGTTGGAAGGTAAGTGGGGTTTTTCTATAAGGTACGCAGATAAGCATGTATTTTGAATCTCCTGTTTGAAGATATTAATGGTGTTCTGACTTTAAAATGTTGTCCTCGTCAATTGAAAATATTTCCGTGAAAGTTTTTTAATGCAATTCTTTTCTCTACGAGTTTTGCGCCTCAGGTTATATTAGTCAATTCTCTTTGTGAAACTGTGGATATTTAGTATCCTGCTCATCGGAGCCCTGCAAAATTGATAGGAGTAGCTTGTTACTAAAGAACTGGCTATATTTCCATATATCATCCTCTCTGATTCCGTTTTCCCTTGCCACTGTAGATGTTTTTCAATTTTAGCCTAAGTTATTACGATACAGATATGGATATGGATATCTATATGGGGATGGACCTGGATGTTGTAATTCCTTAAAATGATTTGGGATATGAAGCTAGATAGTATAAAACTATAATATTATGATAGCATTATTAGTATCTTATTATAATATTTTTTTTTGAAGAATATTGCTTCTTTTTATTACAAAATAATATGTACAATCAGGAAATAATATGTACAGTCAACGAGGCAGCTACCTTATTGCAGTCAAGGCTGCAATAAAGTCTGAATATGCAGTTATAGGTACATTTTTAGCATCTCTAATGAGCAGAAAGACTTTGGCCTTAACTGGGGTACATACCTCATCCAGCCACAGCTTTTGAAATGAGGAAACAGTACTAATAGAACCATCAAAGATACACTTACAATGCATTTTCCAAAGAGAGAACATAGCTGCAGTACGAGTACAATGCCAAATGGCAGCATAACGCGAGGGGGTGAGCAGGTTGAAATCACCTAACAGGGTTGCTCTCTAATGAATAGTGCCCTGAAACATATATGAGAATTTCTGCTGAACTTGTTTCCAATACTAGCAATCAAACTGACACTCCCATAAAATATATTTGAGTGATTCGACTTTGGAGCAAATAGGGCATTTCTCATCTGTGAAGTTGCTCTTAGCAAGTCTAGTGTTAGTTGGAAGTTTCCGATAAATCACTAGGACTGTTGTGCATTCAGTGAGGGGGCCAGGGGTGTCTTATACAAAAGAAGGCATAACTTTATGTTGCTATGATCATAAATAGGATTGTCATATGTGTTAGCTTTTGGGGTAGCTCGGACAGGTACTTCCGCATTGGGAGTGCCTAGCAAGCGGAGGTGTCCGAGCCACTCTCTAGATTGTTAAAGTGGCTTTTATGTAATGACTAAAGTGAGTTTTGTAAGGTTGAGTGACTTAAGTGATTCAAGTCATCTCCATGAAAGAATAAGTCATGATCGTGAGATCCAAGATCCAATCTTGGCCATTGAGATCTAGGGTTAGGGTTTTAGTCATTAGGGGATTATAAAAGTAGATCTAAGGAGAGTGAGAGGCACACAATGAGTGCATAGGAGCAAGAGGGAGTCTTGCTCATTTACTTGTGTTTGAGTGGGTAGGGCCGAGGAAGTGTGCAGGGGGCAGCGAGGGAGATAGCAGCTAGGTGGGCTAGGCTATCAACTCCTGCATTGTAATCCTCTAATGGGTCATTATCCTAGGACAAGAGCCTAGGATTTTATTAATAAAATCAAACTCAAAACTGGTTTTCCCGCAAGGGTTTTTTCAGGGGTGTTTACCCGAATCTCGTGTGCAAATGTGTGAATGGTTTTTGTGTTTTATGCTTTACGCTAATTTTCATTGAGAAACCTAGCAATGCAATTGTTCAATAAAGTGATTTTATTAGGAATAATTGTTGGGTGCCAAGTTTAGCAGAAAATTCAGCATGGTATCAGAGCCTGGACTTTGAAGGCGAAGCCAGTTTGTAGGAAAACGAGATTGTAGCAGTGTGAATTTCAGATCTGCGGAGGAAATTATTTTTTACAGGTCTACGAAGGAAATTATTTTTTACAGGTTTGTGGGAATTTTTTTTAGCTACGGGTAAATGAATTAAAAAAAAAGGTACAACCATCACTGTACGGGTCCGTATGACGTACAGACTGAGCAGTCGAGTGTTGTGTATCGGGTAGAGTGAAGCGTGATCGGCTCGTGTGTAACCACAATAGAGGAACGTGGTTGAAGACTGGGCGTGTGTGCTCATGACGTGCGGGGCTGCAGCTGAAGCAAACAACTGTGGGAAGCTTGGACGTGGTTGGGAGAGCCGACTGCGGACAACAGATGATTGTGGTTGAGGCGTGTAGAAGTTAGTTGTAGAAGGTAGCCAACGTTTTGGGAGATCCGACCACAGAGGAAACATGCCGACAAGACGAGGAAAGGTTGACGCTAGTGGAAGTGGAGTTGACACACAGAGGAAGCGACCGGTAGCAAGCCGCAAGGTGCGCGGAATAACCACAGCCGCCGACTAGGCATTAAGACCGCAAGTGAAGAGTGCAGCCGGAGGTAGAGTTTGGACGTGTGGACGGAGGGAGTTTGGCGACAGAGACAACCACCAAGTATAGGAGGACAACTACACAGAGGCATGAGCCGCCGGAGGTTCTTGAGGTGACGACGTGAGGTTGAGAAAAATATGTGAAGGAGCCGCGTGGGCTATGCATAGAAAGGTGACGATTGGAGGAGGTCGTGGAGTTTGCACGGACAACTGAAAAAATTAAGCGGCTAGGAGTAGTCGTTGTGAAGCTCGTGCAGGGAGCTAAAGGTCGAGGTCGCTGGTGGAGCAGTGAGGAGGGGAGGTAGAAGGTAAGGTCGTCGACAGGGGTCGTGGGCAGCAATAGAGCTGTGTGGAAAGAATCGGCCAACCGTCGACCGGCATAGAAGCCGGCCAGTTGGGCCGCTAGACTACCAACACCCGCTGAAGGGTCGTAGAACAGACCAGGAGCAGCCACCTAGGCCTAGAAATCTGTAGAGAGTGCGGGCAGTGGGCAGATTGCCCAACAAATTTCGAGCAGCTGCCCCGGGCAACGAACAAAAGTCTCGGGCAGCGAACAAAAGTCTCGGGCAGCAGGAAGAAATGTTGGACAACAGGCTGAGACAATCGGCTAGTGCCCAAAAAAGCTCCGGGCAGCCTAGAAAAGGACTCTAGCAACAACGAGAGGCTGTGGGCAGCCTCGAGCAACCTTGGGCAGGCATTCGGGCAGCGGGACTAGGCAGTAGGTCCGAGAAGTGAAATCTGAGTTTTTAGTAGGTTGCTGAGATGGCAGCATCGGTTCATATTGCCATATAACAAGAACGAGGTCGGTGTTCCTTAGTGTTTCAGAGACGGGCTTAGACTTGCATGTGGGCAATGGGGTCAACACCATGCATGCAGTGAAGGGGGTTGGATGGGTCAGATTCTAGCTAGAGTCAAGTGGTTCTCTGGAGGTGGCAGGAGTGATATATGTCCTATGGCTGAAGTTGCTCTCAGTATTAGCCTCGGAGGACATGAGGTATGCAGTTATGTTCGAGGAAGGACAAGTACTCATACGTTCAGAGGGAGCAGATACCCAAGATGTAGTAGTGAGGCTTGGCATCAGGGAGGGTATGATATACAAGTTGTTGGGACAACTTGTGTGTGGGTCCAAGGGGATCTTGGATCGTAGATCAGATCAGAGTGCAGCGGAGGTAGCAGGAGGATCTTCCAGTTTAGAGGGAGTAGCTACAACAACAACAAATTTGATGGGGTCAGAGATTGATCCAAGAGGAGGTTTTTCTAGAAGTACCTTCCTCGCTAAGAGGGAGTGTTAGCTTTTGGGGTAGCTCAGACAGGTTCTTCCGCATTGGCGGTGCCTAGCATGCGGAGGTGTCCGAGCGACGCTCTCTAGATTGTTAAAGTGGCTTTTATGTAATGACTAAAGTGACTTTTGTAAGGTTGAGCGACTTAAGTGATTTAAGTCATCTCAACTAAAGAATAAGTCGTGACCGTTAGATCCAAGATATAATCTTGGCCATTGAGATCTAGGGTTAGGGTTTTAGTCATTAGGGTATTATAAAAACAGATCTAAGGAGAGTGGGAGGCAGACAATGAGTGCATAGGAGCAAGAGGGAGTCTTGCTCATGTACTTGTGTCTGAGTGGGCAGGGCTGAGGAAGTGTGTAGGGGGCAACGAGGGAGATAGCAGCCAGTTGGGCTAGGCTATCGGCTGCAGCATTGTAATCCTCTGATGGGCCATTATCCCAGGATGTGGGCCCAGGATTTTATTAATAAAATCAAACTCAGAACTGGTTTTCCCGCAAGGGTTTTTCCAAGGGTGTTTACCCGAATTTTGTGTGCAAATGGTTTCTGTGTTTTATGCTTCCGCTAATTTTCGTTGAGTAATCTAGCTGTGCAATTGTTCAATAAAGTGATTTTATTAGGAATAATTCAACAATATGCCCACTGCTAGTCTCACCAAATTTGGCTGTTGCATTTTGCTCATTTTAGGAAAGCTCCTTTACTGGTAGAAGTCTCTGTGACTCTCTAGTAGTAGCTCGATTAACAGGTGACAAAGCTTTATCACAGGCTAAAGTCCTCTCAATCCATGTCTTGCAAAATTGAGAATTCTGTTTTACTGTCTTTTTGCGTGAAATTGCGGGAGTTGTGTTGTACATTGTTTGTGAAGATTACATCTTGAAATAGGGTGGGAAGGAAAATCCCATCCTTTTCTGCTGCTTGAAAAGCTCCAAGAAAGCTATTTGGCAACATGCTTCCAGGTTTCCCATATGCCTTAAAGTTTTAATGATGAAAGACCCCAGAATTTCTTGCAAATGAAGGGCTAAAATGATGTCAGATAGGTTGAAGTGTCTTTGAAGTTTGTAATCATGGCTTGCCTGCATCAACCTGTATACTAGGAGTGACTTCCACAGAGTTTCATCATCAATGCTATGGAGTCTGGACAATCCATTTAGCTGCCAGTATCTTCCTCTGTGCAAAAATATCAATCAACCCCAGTCTGCCTTTAGATGTTTGAAGGATGTAAACATGCCAAGGAATCATGGGCAAACCCTTCTCCCCACCATACTTTGCCCACAGGAAACTCAATATTTTCTCAAGCCGACCAGAATGGTTTTATTTAGGAACCAACAAGAAACATAGTAGATGTGAGTCTGTGACTAGCCTGCAAGATCT
>JZKD02S1884319.1:16037-28469 GCA_000966675.3 Picea glauca
AGAGAGAGAGAGAGAGAGAGAGAGAGAGAGAGAGAGAGAAAGAGAGAGAGAGAGAGATGCACTACTTGGGAGAGGACTTTCTATCTTATTTGATTTATTCTCTTGGCATTGTATTGGCTATCTATATTAAGGAATTTTTTGTTGGGTTTTCTCCCCCATGAGGGTTTCCCAAGATAAATGTTGTGTCTCTTGTGATTGTGTATTTATCAGTGATCTTATATATGCTATGGTTATCTAGTGAATTGAAAAGAAACCTAAAAATAGATTAAACCTTAACAAGACACTCAATTACCCAATGCACCGGATACTCAGGCGGATAGCTCAAAGGATGATCCAGGGTCAGTCGAACAAAGTGAAGAAATTCCACAAAAGGAAATCGATGTTTCAACAACCAATGACCAAGTAAGTACCCATCATATCCCCAATGCCTCAGTTTCAATTGATACCCAAACCCCCGATGAGAGACAGACAGAAGTCGGGCCTTCAGAACACAGGGAGGAAGTTCGAGAACCCATCCCTGAACAGGAATATACCATCAGGAGTTTAGGGAATACACTCACATGGGGGGATCAGCATATTCCCAAACCTGTGGATGAAGTAGCCGACATACATGCTATAGATTATAATTAGAAAAGGAAGGCTATCGTCCAAAGAACCACCAAGAATAGGAGGATCTCTTTACATGTCTCTGTCCTCATCACTACAGAGGAACATCTAATCAACACAGAGCATGCTAAAAAGTCTAAACTCATCAAAGAAGGGATGGAGATCATAGATGCCACTCTGGACAGAGCTAAAAGATATGAAGAGGAGTTGGCCACTACCCTGAAGGAATTGGAATATTTGTGCCACTTGGCGAAATACTATCAGGACACCACACAAGCCGCGGTGTTTCTAAGGAACGAGTTTCAGGAGGCCTACAACACGTTCATAGATGAGCAGCACCTATTCACTGCAAGGATAGTCGAGTCTTGATAGCATAAGCAAATCGGTCGAGTATTGGGAAAAAATGGCTCGGGAACCTCACCAAGAAATCCAAGAGAAATGGGCCAGGTGCAAGAAAACATGGATCAAGATCAATCGGGTGATGAAAGACATCGGACTCCCCAAATTTGGCACTCCCGATGACTTTGTTGACTTGCACGACATAGTCAAATCGCACATCAAGCAAGACTCAGCATGGGCCGAAGAAATAGCAAAGGTGGAAGACATGGTGCCAGGTCAAGTGTGACAGTTTATGGAACACTCGATCAAATCTCGGGCTATGTTGCAATAGTTAAGTTCCAGTCTAGTCAAGTATCGGGAACATGCGGTAGAGATAAGAGAGATTTATGAAGCCCCGGTGGAATAACATAGATTCCCATATGCCAACACCTGCGAGGAGTTTTTCATCAAGTGGTCGGAGTACGAGAAGAGTCACCCTCTTAAGTGATATCTTGAGATGACTCTTAGACAAAATGATAGGATAGAACGCCACATGGCGAATTTTGTTTTATTTATCTGCAATACAGCCGTTATTTTTAGTTAATTTTATGTTATAAATAGGATAATCGACTGATTAGTTAAAGGTTGATGGTGTTGCAAGAAACTCTCATTGTTGGTTTTTTTAAGAACTATTTCGGAGTTTCCTTTAATCGAAAAGTCCTATTGGACCAGAGACAAGTTTATGTTTTCATCAAATGCGTGTATGATTAGATGTGGAGAAGAATTATTTCATATTTTGTCTCATGAATGGATGTAGTAACGAGTAAGAGATATTAAATATATTGATAAGTTATCTGATGTAATGTTTTACAGTTCTTTCTTTAATGATGAAAATGAATCGTTATGTTATTATGTAAATGATGATTAGAGTTAAGTGAATTATTTTACTTTCCATTGTTTATCTCATGCATGTTTTCTTCTGATAATTTGTATCTCAGTTAGTAATTGGAATACTCACACAGTTAATGTATTAGTATTAGGCCTATGGTAGACAATCATTGTCTGCATGTTAGAGTAAAGGGTTATCCCAAGCTCAGCCTCTTCGCCAGTTGTTTAGATTGTTCCCACTTTGTCACCTAGTTGGTTTATACCAGCTTTATCTTATATCATTCCTACCTAATATTAAACACAAAAAGAGAATGTTTGAACCAGAGGAGAAAGTCTTTGCAAGAAAACGTAAATCCCATCGATTAATTGGTCATATCGCAAGATCTGGAGAACCATTTCACCATTAAACATTATAGAGTCTAATTGGGCCTCGGTGACAGGTTTGGTTCCTTTTGTTGAGTTAAAGGGATTTAGGACCCATCAACACATACCAATACCAATACCAATACCATACCATACCAATACCATACCATACCATACCAATACCATACCATTGCATATAAATACCAATAACCCTAGATCAGCATTAATATCTCAATGAACATGTGGAAGAATACACAAGAATATGAGGAATATATGAATCAAATTCACATCAAGTCCCTCTAATACGCATACAGCAAAAACTTCATCAACTAGGAGCCTCCCAATCAACGAATATAATACACTTTGATAACACTTGTTTCACTAGTACTACATTAAATCATTTACTAAATTTTCATGAAAACAATCACCACAGATAAATCATTCATCAATGGAAAATTATCAAAGCAATAGACAGAGATATATATGAAGAAGGAAATAAAAAAGAGGAATAATATTTTAATTACTCAAGAGTCTTAAATATGATAGTACAAAGTCTTAGGATACAACCAATAAAAACCACTTTGATATCTCTCCAATCGAACCATTCCCCTCATTACAATCAATAACATGTATAGAAATACATTATCAAGCCTTGAGAGGCCTGAGTTTTCCCAAAAATAGTAAACAGTTACAAGATCATATTTTCTAGGGCTCCATCTTTGACTTTCAAATATTTTTTTATCTGAAAGATATTCATCATATCTTGATCACTTGTGAAATTATCTTGGATATGAAACTCAAGTTGTTGAATATTGAGTCCAACTAGATGCATGATTCAAGAACCTAGTTGGTAAAATTCGGTCAAACTAGAACCTACAGTAGTTTTGTAGCACACTTAGCGAAAAACAGTGTGCATGCGCTAAAAAATTGTAGTAACATTGTTTTTTCTATTCAAAATAAAACCTTTAGCTTCACGACCTCATCTTAACTACCCCAAACTGTGGTTAATTGCATGCTTTAGTTTCCAGCAAACCCTCTATCATGAAGAGCATGCTCCATAATCATTAGCCTTGGTTAGATGCCCATTGAAAACATTGAAGCCATTCTTCAAGCCTTTCCCTTGGTTATTCTTGTAATTGTCATAATCTCCTCTAGTAACTCTTCCAAACCCTGAAGTGGCCATCATGTTGAGCATGTTATCGCACAGTTTGTAGCAAGGATAATAGGCTAAAGGTTGAAGAGTCAAACTGGCGTAACAGGAACCAATCCCACCCAATGTCACCACATTGGGATGGTTCTTTCTCTTTAGGGAGGTAAGGCCCAGGGGAGACGTCCCCAGTGACCTGGGGTTTTGAAGAGGAAAAGGATTATAAGATAATGATAAGTTTCCCCCTCAAAAGTTACCACCAAGAAGATAGTCCGACGAAACAGCCAATAATAAAGTATAACCAAAGAAAAGAGAATGCACATGCTTGAGACAAAGCAACAAGAAAATTGATATTTGAAAGATGCTCACTTGGTTAGTACTTCATGTAAATCACTAACTATCTGATACACATATAAGTAATTTGATAATAAATATTGACAAAGTCAATGTTTATAAAATAGCAATGATAAATATGTCACTTCTTCAATAAATGTCAAAACGATGTGGCATTCAATATAACAAATCAATACTTCATTCAAGTAATGCCTTTAACCGCCATTCAATTACTTATAAAGAAAACGCTAGTTGCACCAATGATATTATAGCTATAGATGACAGCAGCAATAGGTTAGTTAGGTTAGTCTCTAAGCTAGGGTTAGTAGTTAGATTTTGATTCAAGGTTTTGAGAATGATTGTGATCAAGTTCAATTCAAAGCAAGAGGCCTTTAGATCAGTGCCTTAGGGTTAATGGAGTCAAAAGTGAAGGACGAAAGAGATGAAGGATCAGGATAGTATGACTAAGGACTAGAGGGAGAAACTTTGAGGTGTTTCTAGAGGAAGGCCTCAAATTCAAAACCCTAGGGGAGAGAGGCTCAACTTGGTGTAGGGGAACTAGGCCTTGGTGTTGTCTCCTCCTTCCTTAACTCAATGGAAATCACGGCTAGCTGAAGAAATAGCATAAACCAAGACAAGAGGGTTTGATGAAGCAAAGTGTTGTTACAACAAGGCTCTACCAGCAAACCCTAGAAAAATTGGGCCAAAGTGTAGAATACCTAGGATTTAAGGCGTCTCCTTCTTCTCAGCTTGTAAATAGTAATGGCTAGCAAAAGGAAGAAAGAATGAGAGTGTAGCTACGGCTAGGCTCTCTCCTTCTTCAAAAAATGGCTGAAAATTATCTCAATGGGGACATGAGACAAGGACCTACTTGTGTGCTTGTCACCTAGGGTTTATTCAGCAAAAATTATAAATATATGCAAGAAATAAGTAATGCAACCATTCAATCAAGAAGTTTTGCAAAAAAATACTTACATATCACCAAGAAAAAGCATAGAAAACCTTAGTTGTAACACCTTCCATTAAGAGAAATGCCAAAATGTGCCAAAAACGTCTTCCTTCAACAAGTGTGCCTCACAAATTCAGCCAATAACCCAAAAGAGGGCGCAAATTTCAGACCTCACTATGAGTGAGTGTGAGATGATGAAAAAAATGAAGGTGAAAATCCTTCATTTATACAATACCATGACCTAATTTTACATTTTAGGTCATGAAAAAGGCCGACAAGGCCAAAATATTAAATCATGTTGTTTTTACATTAAAATGTCAAATTAAAACCCTAATCAAGCTAAAAATATACATCAAGCCCCTCTAAGGGAGACGTTATCCCCTTCTGGGAAAATGGGGCATCCTGGAGCAAAACATTAGCCCTCCTTGGGCTTCTCCAACCTGCCACACATGTCAATATTGCCCAGTCTGCCTCCCAAGACGTCCATAAGGGTGGATGATGTCATGATCATCATGGGTGACATCCTAGGCCTTCCAAGGCCAACGTTCCACTGAAAAAGGGCTAATCCCCCTAGGTCAAGCTCTGACAAGGTGCCTCTGGTGGAACGTCCTCCTCTTCTCCGATGCAAAGCCCCAGATACATCTATGTATTGTCTCTGCCCCCTGATGGGGTCTCAGCATCCACCTGGTGGGCTCTTCAGCCCCATGGAGGTATGAATTGATCATCTCCCCATGTGTATCAGTCCAAAATGGTACATGTCCGTCAGGCATGGTCCTTCACATCAATAGCTAAGCCCTCCATAAGCTCATTAGTCACAAGGATCATAGCAATGTCAATCATATCTCATCATAAATATTATTAAACACGTGCATAAAATACCTAATATATCAGTCAAAATCTCAAAGATATTACACAAGCCTGCAATACAAGTTTGGAGAAAAGGACAAGACATCCTATTGGGCTAGTGTCCACTTGAAAAGGAAAGTTCCTAGAAGAGACCTCATCGAAGCCATGTAAGTGGGTGATGTGGTCAGGGGATGTCCAAGCATTTGGGTGCAATGAGGTTCAAGGATGCAAGAAACATTACATGTGGGTGCCTTTATAGAAGGTGAGTTGTAGCTGTCCTGGATGCAATTTTTTCCAAACCCATTCTTGCCTTTTATTCTTATTCTTTTTATTCTTTCATTTTTTATTGCTTTTTTTGTTCAAGAGCTAATCAGGGGACACTTCCCTGTCGTGATGACCAGTGGTGATAGTGTTACCCACAAGTAATTTCATAGAAATGAGAAGGTTGGCTCGTGATGAGACCCCCTTTCCCTTAGCCATGCAACCAAGATTCATTGCCCTGGCGTGGTAACCAGTTGGTGCCAATGTCATACTTCTAGGTACCCATGGACCTGATAGGTTGGCTCATGATGAGACCCCCTATCCTCTGGTTAAGTCTTGTTTTTGTTTTTTTTACAAGTTCCTCTTGTTTCTTGTTGAGAATCCTTTTATTGATTTCTCATGGATCCCTGGGCGAAGCATCTCGGGGTTTTATTCTTAGGATTTTATCTTTTACCAACTTTCTTTTACCTTTTGGGCCTTTAGCCCCTTCTTCCCACGAGATAAGGTGTAGTCCTAAAAATAGGTAAACCCAGTGCCCGGACAAGTGGAATGGGATAAGTCAGTGGGAAGCAAGATGAAAAATGGTGTTTTGATGGGAATGGACGATGGATTTTCAGAAATCCCCCCAGTGGAAAACCAAAACCTACAGACACAGGCTTACTAGGGAATCCTGGCAATTCCCCCAGACATGGTCAAGTGGGCAAGTGTAAGATCCAAGTAGTTGTTAGAAATAAAAGGAATCAGATGCACATATTCAAGGTTTTTGATGATCAAAGTGACACATACCATGATACATGGACTAATTACCTCATGGAGAAAGAACCATCTATGATACAAGACCAAGTCAATGGTGGTGGATGTTGTTATTGTTGACAAGATAAAGATGTTGGAAGAAAGAAAAGGTGGGCCCTCCAGGGCCATGCTAAAGTCAATCCTACTCTTAGTACTCCATGTCTAGGACCTGTGGGCCTCGAGACATGATCTCTTAGTTATCCCTAAAAGTGGGGGATAACATCTATCTCCAACTCGGGGACATGTTCTCACCATAGAGTGCATGAGAACCTCAGCATCTCCAGCATAACCTGTTGACCTTCTCGATCTCAATAGAAACATCAGTAACAAAATTGGGGTGGTAATGCCACCCCAGCATATATAAATATATAGACTGAAATAAAGAAATCATAAATGTAAATATAAAGCAAACTACTTACTTGTTGGCTGGATGTTGGGTGTAGTCAAACAACCAGTGAAGCCAATCCAGTAATTTCCCATGATACCTACCTTTGTGCTTCATCATAAACCAAAATAGTGATAAATCAAGCACAAAAATGTCATGGGTTAGAATATATATCATATCATCAGATATCACAAAGTCTAACTCATGGAGGCGGGTGGGAGGGATAAAACCATGCCAAGTCAACCTGGAATAAAAGTACTCAATCCACTTCAGGAAAGGCTCATGAAAATTCCAAGTTTTAGAGAACTGACTCAAAAGGTCTGCAAACTAGCTACCTAGGACATCCTCACACTATGAAGTCAAAGAAGGGATCAACAAATATCTAACAGACAACTGGCAAACTTTCAAGGGAAATTTGAAAAACCAAGATATCAAACTCGAACTTGTAGTATCCAACCAACCCTTGGACTCTAGGGTTTTCCCTAGAGGAAACTCAACATCAAAAAAATAACTCCCAACCATGCCTCTAGAGACACAAAAAGGTATGGTAATCGGAGGTGGCCTGAGAAAATCATCACAAAGATCCTTCATCAAGCAAAGAAGGTCCTTACTCCTATAAATATAAGAGCACAACAGTGGTTGATGATCATCTTCATGGAAATATTCCAGGCTCTCGGAGGAGTGCTCATCAACACCCTCAAGGTAAGACTGAAAAATATCAGACAGGCAAGGTACTAGGTCTTCCTTGGGTGTTTGAAAAGTATGGGTAAAAACCTCATCTCCTTGTTGCCACTGGTCAAGAATAGCGTGTTGTGGTAATTGCAAAGGTGACATTTGGAGATGATCATCTATGTCGTAGATGGGATCCATACCATAATCAATTGCATCCCACCTACGTCTCCCAACATGTATGAACTCATCAATGTTATCAGGTATGTCATTATCGGTATCATAACATGCAGGATTTGAAGCATTACTGCTTATCTCCTCCTCATCTTCCCTATCACAAGGTAGAGAATCATCAAAAACTAGGGGAGGAGGGAAACTTACCGTTTCTTCTTGTGCATGATCTTCGAGGACTTTGGTGTTTTTAGCATGCATTACGGTCTCATCCCCAGGAACTACCCCTTCATCTTCAATTGTGCAGCAAGGAAGGTCTACTTCTTTCAAGGATTTTGTTTCTCATTCATTTTCTTAATCATGGGACAAGGTGTTATCAAAATCCTGAAACGGAAAGCAACTAACCTCATCGTCCTTTTGTTGTGCATGAGAAAAAGGTTCTTGTATGGACTCATAAGAGGGAGGAGCACAAGTTGTTACTTCATCATCTTGCTTAGGTTCTTTCTCCTTAATCACGTCCTCATTCTGCTGGTCAAAAACTTGTTCCCTTCTTTCTTGGGGATCATCAGTAAAGGTCTCAAAGGAAACTAGTTTTATCAAGATGAGAGTGTCCATAGTACGGTTATTGGTTTTGGACAAAGAGAGATTTACCTCAATTCGAATGGCCATGTTGTGAGATTGTGTAAGTGTTTTTGGACCCTTTTTATTTAGGAGGAATCTTAAATGCCCTACAAGTCCATTGGTATAGAGATACACAAGGTACTTGCCTTTAGGACAATGGATTCAGGAATCTGGTATAGAAACCTCTGAAACCTAACCCCGAAAACTATGATGGTTTCACCCTCTGTTTGTTTTATACATTTGAGTCCTTTCAGTAATGATTGGATATCTTCCAATTTCAAACCCCACCTCACAAGAAATATTTCTTCAAACGGGTCCATAGATGTGATGTTGGAAGGTGGAAGACTATCATACCATCTTCTAGCCTCTCCATGCAGAGTGGCAGAGAAGAGTTTCATTACCTAGTCTTTAGCGTCATCACTGACAGGGTGGTGTTGAAATAAAGCCCAAAAATTACTCATGTGATAATCAGGTCTTTCTCCATCGATTCCAATGAATCTAGGGAGCCATCTTTTATACTAGGGGGGCATTTGTCTAGGATATACCGAGATTTTACTCATGTCTAAAGGTTTGTATTTCCTCGGATCCCATTGTGAAGTCATAGTTGGATTCATCATCAGTGGAGTTGCCAGATAATTTTCTTGAAACTATCAAAAGATAAGGGAAAACACCCTAAGTGGAATCGCCAGGTAATCTTTGTAAGATAAATACTCTAGAGGAAAGGCTTACCGAAAAGTTTCATCTGAGGAAGGTTTGACTCAGTGTTCCCCGGAAACGACGCCAAAATGTTATCACAGAGTTTGTAGCAAGGATAATAGGATAAAGTTTGAAGATTAAAATTGACATAACAAGAACCAATCCCACCCAATGTCACCACAATGGGATGGTTCTTTCTCTTTATGGAGGTAAGGCCCAGGGGAGATGTCCCCAGTGACCTGGGGTTTTGAAGAGGCAAAGGATTATAATATAATGATAAGTTTCCCCCTCACAAGTCACCACCAAGCAGATAGTTTGGCTAAATAGCCAATAATAAAATATAACCAAAGAAAATAGAATGCACTTGCTTGAGACAAAGCAACAAGAAAACTGATATATGAAAGATGCTCACTTGGTTAGTACTTCATGTAAATCACTAACTATCTGATACACATATAAGCAATTTGATAATAAATATTGACGAAATCAATGTTTATAAAATAAAAATGATAAATATGTCACTTCTTCAGTAAATGTCAAAACGATGTAGCATTCAATGTAACAAATCAATACTTCATTCAATTAATGCCTTTAACCACCATTCAATTTCTTATAAAGAAAACGCTAGTTGCACCAATGATATTATAGCTAAAGATGATGGCAGAAAATGGTTAGTTAGGTTAGTCTCTAAGCTAGGGTTAGTAGTTAAGGTTTGATTCAAGGTTTTGAGAATGATTGTGATCAAGTTCACCTCAAAGCAAGAGGCCTTTAGATCAATGCCTTAGGGTTAATGGAGTCAAAAGTGAAGGATGCAAGAGCTGAAGGATCAGGATAGTACGGATAAGGACTAGAGGGAGAAACTTTGAGGTGTTGCTAGAGAAAGGCCTCAAAGTCAAAACCCTAGGGGAGAGAGGCTCACCTTGGTGTAGGAGAACTATGCCTCGGTTCTCTCTCCTCCTTCCTTAACTCAATGGTAATCATGGCTAGCTGAAAAAATAGCATAAACCAAGACAAGAGGGTTTGATGAAGCAAAGTGTTGTTACAGCAAGGCTCTACCATCAAACCCTAGAAAAATTGGCCCAAAGTGTAGAATACCTAGGCTTTAAGGTGTCTCCTTCTTCTCATCTTGTAAATAGTAACAGCTAGCAAAAAGGAAGAAAGAACGAGAGTGTAGCTACGGCTAGGCTCTCTCCTTCTTCAAAAAATGGCTGAAAAATATCTCAATGGGGAAATGAGACAAGGACCTACTTGTGTGCTTGTCACCTAGGGTTTAATCAACAAAAATTATAAATATATGCAAGAAATAAGTAATGCAACCATTCAATCAAGAATTTTTGCAAAAAAATACTTACATATCACCAAGAAAAAGCATTGCAAACCCTAGTTGTAACACCTTCCATTAAGAGAAATGCCAAAATGTGCCAAAAAAGTCTTCCTTCAACAAGTGTGTCTCACAAATTCAGCCAATAACCCAAGAGAGGGTGCAAATTTCAGACCTCACTATGAGTGAGTGTGAGATGATGAAAAAAATGAAGGTGAAAATCCTTCATTTATACAATACCATGACCTAATTTTACATTTTAGGTCATGAAAAAGGCCGACAAGGCCAAAATATTAAATCATATTGTTTTTACATTAAAATGTCAAATTAAAACCCTAATCAAGCTAAATAGAGATATCAATCCCCTCTAAGGGAGACGTTAGCCCCTTCTAGGGAAAATGGGGCATCCTGGAGAAAAACGTTAGCCCTCCTTGGGCTTCTCCAACCTGCCAGACGTGCCAATACTACCCAGTCTACCTCCCAAGACATCCATAAGGGTGGATGACATCATGGTCATCATGGGTGACGTCCTAGGCCTTCCAAGGCCAATGTTCCATTGAAAAAGGGTCAAACCCCCTAGATCAATCTTTGCTAAGGTGCCTCTGGTGGAATGTTCTCCTCTTCTCCAGTGCAAAGCCCCTGATCCATCTATGTCATGTCTCTGCCCCCTGATGAAGTCTCAGCATCCACCTGGTGTGCTCTTCAGCCCCATGGAGGTCCGAACTGATCATCTCCCCATGTATACTGGTCCAAAATGGTACCTATTCGTTGGGCATGGTCCTGCACATCAATATATATGCCCTCCATAGGCTCATTATTCATATGGATCATAGAAATGTCAATCACATCTCATCATCAATATTATTAAACACATGCATAAAATCCCTAATATATCAGTCAAAATCTCAAAGATATTACACAAGCCTGCAATACAAGTTTGGAGAAAAGGACAAGGTGTCCTATTGGGCTAGTGTCCAGTGGAAAAGGAAAGTTCCTAGAAGAGACCTCATCCAAGCCATGTAAGTGGGTGATGTGGTCAGGGGATGTCCAAGCATCTGGGTGCAATGAGGTTCAAGGATGCAAGAAACGTTACCTGTGGGTGCCTTTGTAGAAGGTGAGTTGTACCTTTCGTAGATGCATTTTTTCCAAGCCCATTCTTACCTTTTATTCTTATTCATTTTCTTCTTTCATTTTTTATTGTTTTTTTTGTTCAAGAGCTAATCAGGGGACACTTCCCTGGTGTGGTGACCAGTGGTGATAGCGTTACCCAAAAGTACTTTCACATAAATGAGAAGGTTGGCTCGTGATGAGACCCCCTTTCCCTTGGCCATTCAACCAAGAGTCATTTCCCTGGCGTGGTAACCAACTGGTGTAAATTTCATACTACTAGGTACCCATGGACCTAATAGGCTAGCTCATGATGAGACCCCCTATCCTCTGGTTAAGTCTTGTTTTTATTATTTTTATGGGTTCCTCTTGTTTCTTGCTGAGAATCCTTTTATTGATTTCTCGGGGATCCCTGGTGTTGGTTGTGGAGCCTGATTATCTTCCTGATTTAGAGTTCTTTTACTTTCACCCGTGTTTATACCCCATGAAGTATTTACACCCTAGAAGTATGTACACTCTTCCACGCGGGGGAGTGCAGATGGGGTACCCCCTCTGTGGGGTTCGGGAGGGCTATCCCCCCGGTTGGGGGGTCTGGGGGCAAGCGGGGCCCCAGAGCAAAAATTGCCTTGTAAAAGTATATTGTAATTTCATTGTAAATCTGGACCGTTCATTATAAGGTCCCAGATCTAACGATAGAGATTATGTTAGGTTTTTTTGCCCTAGAAGGCAACCCTCTTTTATGAGGGAAATGTATTGTGGCTATGGAGGTTGGCAAGTATTGTATTCTGAGAGAGGATACTGTGAGAGAAAGAAGAGGAAGTTATAGCGGGTTTTGTTGTAGGTTGTATCCCTTTATTTTGTTGGATAATAATAAAGAAAGGACCTGGAAATTTCTCTGGTGGGTGTAGCCCACACTGGGTGAACCACGTAAATCTATGTCTCTCTCTTGTATTGTGTAT
>JZKD02S1884319.1:51628-70116 GCA_000966675.3 Picea glauca
GTCTCATATTTTGTTATATTCCCAATTTCAAGTCGCATCCCAAACCATTTCGTGGACTCTTGGCCAATACCTCCTTGGGAGATCAAAACCTAACAAAGCAACATTTTTGAGTTCTCTGAGATGCTACAAGCTTGTTTAGGCATGGAATAGGTGACTACATTATCCATCCTCTCCTGAGGCATGGCTTCATAAATATAACCCCTTAATCCAAATTTTCCATTGCTTCAAACTGAGCAAAATACTAGTTCTTGAAATCAATGAGTAAAGCAACTTTCAAGGCATGGAACCTGGGAGTGAGGGGTGCTCTAGATAAAATATTCTCCCAGTAATCCATCGAAGTCGATGGTTCCTCAATATAAGTCTCATTTTTCATTTTATTCCCAGTTCAAGTCACATCCCAAACCATTTCAGGGACTCTTGGCCAATTCCTCCTTAGGGCATAAAAACCTAACGCAACATCATTTTTGAGTTATGTGAGATGTTGCAAGCTTTCTTAGGCATGGACTAGTTGACCACATTTTCCATCCACTCTCGAGGCATGGTCTCATAAATCGGACCCCTAAATCCAAATCTTCCATCGCTTCTTACTAAGAAAAACCCTAGTTCTCAAAATCGATGAAAAAAACAACTTCAAAGGCATGGGACCTAGGAGTGAGGAGTGATCTAGATGAAAACATTTTTCATGGATCCAACGAAGATGATGGTTCCTCAATCCAAGTCTCTTTTTTTTTATATGCACAGTCGCAAGTCGCATCACAAACCATTTCGGGGACTCGTGGCCAATACCTCCTTGGGGGGTAAAAACCTAACGGAGCAGCATTTTTGAGTTCTATGAGATGTTTCAAGATTTTTTAGCAATGGACTAGGTGAATACATTGTACATCCTCTCCCAAGGCATGGTTTCATAAATTGGACCCCTTAATCTAAATGTTGCATTGCTTCAAACTGAGAAAAACACTAGTTCTTGAAATTAGTGAGTAAAGCAACTTTCGAGGCATGGCACCCGGGAGTGAGCGGTGCTCTAGCTGAAATCATATCCCAATAATCCATCAGATTTG
This sequence comes from Picea glauca, assembly GCA_000966675.3. Classification (NCBI taxonomy): domain Eukaryota; kingdom Viridiplantae; phylum Streptophyta; class Pinopsida; order Pinales; family Pinaceae; genus Picea; species Picea glauca. The sequence continues at coordinate 52,687 of JZKD02S1884319.1, forward strand.
ACGGTTCCTCAATCTGAGTCATGGTTTTTCGTTTTATGCCCAGTTTCAATTCGAATCCCAAACCATTTGAGGGACTCTTGGCCAATTCCTCCTCAAGGCATAAAAACCTAACAGAGCAACATTTTTGAGTTCCATGAGATGTTGCAAGATTTCTTAGGCATGGACTAGGTGACCACATTTTCCATGCACTCCCAAGGCCCGATTTCATAAATTGGACCCCTAAAACCAAATGTTGCATTGCTTCTTACTAAGAAAAACCCTAGTTCTAAAAATTGATGAAAAAAACAACTTTCGGGGCATGGGACCCGAGAGTGAGGGGTGCGCTAGTTAAAATATTATGCCAGGAATCCAACGGAGATGATGGTTCCTCAATCCGAGTCTCATTTTTTATTATATTCCCAGTTGCAAGTCGCATCCCAAACCATTTTCGGGACTCTTGGCCAATACCTCCTTGGGGGGGAAAAACCTAACGGAGCATCATTTTTGAGTTCCCTGAGATGCTACAAGCTTGTTTAGGCATGGACTAGGTTACCACATTGTCCATCCACTCCTAAGGCATGGTTTCATAAATTGGACCCCTTAATCCAAATGTTGCATTGCTTCAAACTGAGCAAAACACTAGTTCTCTAAATCAATGAGTAAAGTAGCTTTTGAGGCATGGCACCTGGGAGTGAGGGGTGCTCTAGCTGAAATCCTACCCTAGTAATCCATCGGAGTCAACAGTTCCTCCGACCGAGTCTCATTTTTCATTTCATGCCCAGTTTCAATTCGCATCCCAAACCATTTCAGGGACTCTTGGCCAATTCCTCCTCATGGCATAAAAACCTAACGGAGCAACATTTTTGAGTTCTGTGAGATGTTGCAAGCTTGCTTAGGCATGGACATGGGATCCAAGAGTGAGGGTTCCTCTAGATAAAATCCTATGCTAGGAATCCAAGGGAGATGACAATTCCTCAATTTGAGTCTTTTTTTTCATTATATTCTCAGTTGCAAGTTGCATCCCAAACTATTTCAGGGACTTTTGGCCAACACCTCCTTGGGTGATAAAAACCTAAGGGAGTAGAATTTTTGAGTTATGTGAGATGGTGAAAGATTTTTTATGCATGGACTAGGTGACCAATTTTTCCATCCACTCACGAGGCATGATTTCATAAATTGGAACCCATAATCCAAATGTTCCATTGCTTCAAACTCAACAAAACACTAGTTCTTGAAATCAATGAATAAATAAAATTTTGAGGCATGGAACCCAGGAGTGAGGGGTGCTCTAGATAAAATCATATCCCAACAATCCATCGGAGTCAACGGTTCCTCAATCCGAGTCTCAATTTTCATTTTATACCCAGTTGCAAGTCTCATCCCAAACCATTTCAGGGACTCTTGGCCAATTCCTCCTCGGGGTATAAAAACCTAACAGAGCAGCATTTTTGAGTTTTGTGTGATGTTGCAAGCTTGTTTAGTCATGGACTAGGTGACATGGCATGGCATGGAAGGGAAAAGGGAAAGGAATGGTATGGAAAGACATACCATACCATAGCAAGGCATGGTATGGTATGGAAAGGCATGGTATGGCATGGCAAGGCAAGTCATGGCAAGGCATTGTATGGAAAGGCATGGTACGGAAAGACAAGGCATGCAAAGTGAATTCAAGACACGGAATTGCAAGGCATGGTATGGAAATGGATGGCATGGAAAGGAATACCATACCATAGCAAGGCATGGCATGGAATGGCATGGAAAGGCATACCATACCATAGCAAGGCATGGCATGGCATGGAAAGGCAAGGAAATGCAAGGCATGGTATGGCAAGGAATGACATGGCATGGCATCGCAAGGAAAGACATGATATGGAAAGGCATGGTATGGAAATAAAATGCATGGAAAGTGAATGCAAGGCATGGAATTTAAAGGCATTTTATGGAGGGGCATGACATGGAAAGGCATACCATACGATAGCAAGGCATGGCATGCAGGAATTACATGGCATGGCATGCAGGAATGTCATGGCATGGCATGGCATGGCATGGCAAGGAAAGGTATGGAAATTCAAGGCATGCAAGTGTAATGCATGGCATTCCATGTCAAGTCAAGGCAATGCATGGCATGACAAGGCAAGGCAATGCAAGGTATGGCATGGAAAGGCATGCAAAGGCAAGGCATGAAATGGAATGGCATGGCAAGGCAATGCATGATATGGAAAGGCATGGTATGGAAAGACAAGGCATGGCAAGTGAATGCAAGGCATGGCATGGAAAGGCATACCATACTATAGCAAGGCATGTCATGGCATGGAACAACAAGGTATGGCATGGCATGGCATGGAAAGGAATGCAAAGGAAAGGCATGGCATGGCATGGAAAGGCAAGGCAATGAAATGCATGGATTGACAAGGGAAGGAAATACATGGCATGAAAAGAAAAGGCATGGCATGGCATGGAAAGGAATGCAAAGTCAAGGCATGACATGGCATGGCATGGCCAGGAAAGGCATGGCATGGTAAGGCAAGGAAATGCATGGAAAGGCAAGAAAATGCAAGGAATGGAATGGAAAGGCATGCAAAGGAAATGTATGGCATGGCAAGGCAAGGCAAGACATGGAATGGAAAGGAATGACATGGCATGGGATGGCATGGAAAGGCAAGGCAAGGAAATACACCTTGACACCTTTTATTACATTTTGTCATAATTCTCAACCCTTTAGGGCTTGATGTATTTAATTTTTTCTTTGGAAGGACTGACATTTGGATGTGGTCTAGTTGAATGAGTATCGAGAGAATATTCATATTTACTTATAAACTAGTTAATTCTAAAAGAACCTTTGAAGCATATTACAGTGCCAACATGTCCTAGAAAAATATTCATTTGTGAAATATAATAGAAGACGATATATAGACCAATTAACTATCTAAAAATTGTATAGGAAAACATAATCATATATAGCACAAAATGGAGAGGGTTGGCACTTACAGTTATGTAATAGAATTTACAGTTGATAGTTAAAATGTATAACAATTTTTTTTACGATCCTTACTAACGTTTATTAGAATTGTTTCATGTTTTACTTCATTGGAATAACATCTTATTTGTAACTTATTTGAAATTTTATTATGGTATGTGCACTTTGATATGATGTAATATAATTATGGTTACATTTCATGTGTTGTAATATTATAAATATAACACAAAAATTAAATATTGCATGAAATAAATAATAACTTTTCATTTTGAATGTTCTTTTTTGCAGAACACAAGTCTTCCAGAAGATCTAGTTGATCCTCATGAGATAGATACAAATTATAATGGGTCTGATACACACATGGGAGATGATGATGATGAGGCAGATGTCGAAGACACTATGAATGATGACGATGATGACCACATTGATGATGATCAAGATAATGATGATGATGATGACCTAGTTGTTGGTAGTAGCCAGTGACATTGATCATATAGACTCCATCATGAATCATTGTTGATATATTGTTATGATTCCTATTTTCATGTTTACTATCATATGTATCATTTTCACCTGCAATACCATATTATTAAGTTTTATCATTTTGACGTTTATCATTTTGAATTATATCATTCGGAAATGTATCATCTTGACTTGTATCGTTTTGACATGTATTATTTTGAGTTACATAATTTATCATTTTGACTTATATCATTTGGGCATATATCATTTTGACTTACGTCGATTGTTGGACATGTATCATTCTAACATGTTATTGATCTACTATCATATTTTACTTTCACTTGTTGTAGTTATATATGATGATGATCTTATCATTATTAAATATATAAGTTGTTTGGCATGATACTTATCTAATATTTCTATATTCGACTAGTTTTAATTATAGATGATGATCATTTTATAATCATTATCTTGTTATTTAATATATATTGTATGTAGTATATTTTATTTAGATGAAGATTTAATAAGTATAATGATGTTGTTAGTTTGTATGCATGTCCATTTCCCTAAAAATTCTTTATAAAATATATCATATAAAATAATTCAAATGCAATATGACTTACTCTAGAATGATATAAGTTTTTTAAGAGGCACGGTATATTTAACTAATTAAATTGAAATAAAAAAATTTAATTAATAAATGGAAGCTATGAAGGATGCAACATGAGTTGTTTAAATGGAATCAAAATGTGGCTCTAAAACGGAAGTAAAACTCAACATTAAATTTGAATCCATACTTGGAGTTATTTTTGGATCTAAGTAGGAAGCTAAATTGGTTTCTTAACAAGAAGCAAAACTGCATTCTAATTAAGAAGAAAATCCCAAAACTAAAAGAAAGCAAACACTAGACCTAAAAAAGAATCAAAATCAGGCGCTAAAAAGGAAGCAAACCTTGGAACTAAAAGGAAGCAAACCATGGAGCTAACAAGGAAGCAATTTTGGAAGAAAACTTCATTGCTAATTAAGGAGAAAAACCTGGTGGTACTTTGGAAGCAAAAAAAGAAGAATTTTTGGTAGAAAAAATGGAAGCAACAATGGAATCCAAACCAAAAGAAAACCTTGGCACTACCTACGGAGCAAGAAAAGAAGCAATTCAAGTAGGAAAAAAAAAAAGTAAAATTGGAAGAAATTTTAGAAGCAAAAAAGATGCAATAATGGAAGCACATCTTAGCGTAAATTTGGAAGCCAAAATAGAAGCTATTTTCGATGCTACACCAGAAGAAAAATAGGAAGCATGATTGGGAGAAAAACTGGGTGCTAAACCAAGAGCTAAAATAGGCGCTAAACCAAGAGCTAAACTAGGCACTAAACCGTGAGCTAAACTAGGTGCTAAACCGGGAGCAAATTGCCAATTTCGGTACTATTTTAGGTGCTACTTTGGGAGCTATCCTAGGTGCTACTTCAGGAGCTATCCTAGGTGCTAAAATAGGTGTTAAACTAGGCGTTAAACTAGGCATTAAACTAGGAGATAAACTAGGTGCTAAACCAGGCGCTAAACCCGGTGCCCAAATGAACATGTCATTTAGCGTTGGGTTTTGTGCCATCCAATCATCCCAATTCATGCACTCAGATACACTAAATTTTGGTGTTATTATAGGCACTAATGGCATGTTTTGTTGTAGTGTTAAGCACAAAACCCCTTATTAATCCCTATATATTGAGTTATTAAATTTTTGGTGTTATATTAGTAGGTTGGATAGAACCTTTCATTGTAAACTTTCATTATAATTGTACCCTTTGTCTCCCATATATATACCCAAGAGACCTAGTCTTAGGATCATCTCATCTTGTCATCTGAATTGGATATATTGTAAAAGAAGGTTTCACCCTCTAAGTGTATTATATTCATTGACTCCTTATCATTTTCAAGGTGCTTGGTTCATAACATTTGGCATCAGGGCATCAATCCTAGGGTTTTGTTGCTTCAAGCGAGTCATCATGGTATTTTCCCCATAAAAAAAATTCTACGACATTTTGTATTGTGAAATTTTCAACATACTGAGAAGACATAGAGAAGTAAGCTTGGTAAAAATTTCAGGTTTTGAGTAATTTTACTTTTAGAGATACATCACGTGGAATTTAGGGTTTTTTACTAGACCTGAAATCAATCTCAAAAAAGTCATTTTGGGAATTTAGATATAAATTATTTTATGGGAAGTTTTAGATAAAAATATTTTGAGGAGACTAAGTAAAGATACCTAAGAAGAGGTGGTTAAAATTTCATATTTTGGTTTGTTATATTTTTGGAGATATCTTCTGTGGAAGTTAGGGTTTGTGACTAGTCCTGAAATAAGTCTCAAATGAGTCATATTTTTATTTTCACTATAAACCATTCTCGGTGAAGTTTCAAACTCTAAAATTTTCCAAATTTTGAGACAGAGCTAATTACTTGTGGAAAAAATTTCAAATTCTGAATCATTATAATTTGTGAGATATATCTTCTGGAAGTTGGGGTTTTTTATTAATCCTAAAATTAGTCTTAAACAAGTTATTTTGCTATTTTCTCTATAAATGTTTATTGGTGAAGCCTCGGATTGTGAAATTTCCAAGAGTTTAAGAATTTATATCAAATTACTACAGGCCAAAATTCCAGACTCCAAAGGGTTCAAATTTCATATATATATCAAGACAAAGGTAAACCATCCAAACAGTTTCCAAATTAGGGTTTGAAGGTACATAACTTACAATTGGAATAAATTTTAAATGGAATATCAAACAAAAAAGAAGATGGATGAAAATAAGGAAGAAACACTAAAATCCCTTAATTCCATAGAAATTGTTCTCTTATAAAGGATTCCTAAAACTGATATGGAGATCCAAGGAAATCATGAAAATAAGGAGAACAAGTTCTTTAAGACTCAATCACATAGGGGGGGTATTTTGTCACATTTTCAAAGCACAAATATTGAATCTAAAAATCATGATCACTCATCACTCCAAGATCTACATCATCGGGGTTTCAAGTCGGCACCAAGGAACTACTTCATTTTGAATTTTTGTTGGCATAGGGGAAGACCTAGGGTTCAACTCTAACAGTGCACCAACAAACCCTAACTACTGGACCTTACGGAAACACCTACAAAGCAGATGAAGTCTCACTTGAAGTAGCAATAGGGGGGCTGCATGAAACATGTGTATACAACCAGAGAAAATGCAAGATTATTCCAAAACAACAACGCAAAATTAACCTAGATATTCTTAACAGTATTATTCTTAACTTTGCGAAGTTATGTATATCTTTTTATCTTCAATTGCAAAAATAACAATATAAAAGATAACAAATAATAAAGCATCAACCACATAGAACAACAAGATTTTGCGTGGTTCACCCTCTCCCTAGAGCTACATCTACATAACTATGTTTATTGATCGAATAGATGAAAATATACAGTTCTATTTGTGCACTCAGCTGCAGATCATTCTCTCTCTCTCTCCTCTTTATCTCATAACCCTGTGCACCCAGCTACAGAGTCAATCTTCGCACCCAGCTGAAGATCTAAAAATACAAGAATACCTTAAAGCATAATACTAATACATCTCAACACCACTATTTCCTCCCTCTCAACTCTTATAGACTTCTATTTATGCATTTCATGACTCTTATAAAACCCTAAACTGAAGCCCAGGTGTCAAAATCCTAGATCCACATTACCAAAACCCTAGGTCCACATAACCCTTATTTTAAGGACTTCGTCAACCTATTCCTCCTTCTTCTCTGCAAGGTGCTCCAAAGAACCCATTAGTGTCTTCTTCCACTTGCTGACCTTTCCACGATCTATTTTCTTTTCTTCTTTGTCTTCCTTGATCTTCTCTTTCAACGGATTGATTTCCTTTACTTCGTTCCTTATTGTATGTTTCTTTAACCACTTCGACCCTTTCTCGATTTGTGTGCCTTCCATTCACTTCATACTTTGTCTTTCTTCTTCCTTAATCTTCGCTTTCTTCCTTAATCTTCACTTTCTTCCTTAATTCATGACCAAGGTCCAATAGGCCCCCAACACTCACATGTGACTTGTCTCGAGTCACTGCAAGGTTGAGCCCTATGTATTACTTCGACTACAAACTGTGTGGAGTAGCCTATGCTTTATTCTCTATCCTTCCCTATCATGTGCAGACTATATTTTCTATGTCCGGTACCCAATTTCAACTACACCTGGTACCTAGACCCTTCTACCTTTTATTTTACTGAGAATCGTGAGGCAGCTGGTTGTCACAATACAGCTTCAATTGGCTCCCATTTTCTAAACCATCCTTCCATTCTCCATTAAGAATATTTAATTGCACAGCTCCTCCTTATATAACATAGACAACCTCGAATGGACCAAGCCAATGTGTCCTAAACTTTCTTGGATGATTCATGAACTTGTTGTCATATAAAAGTACCAAATCTCCTTGTTTAAATGATTTATTCTTGATATGTTTGTCATGGTAAGCCTTTTCTCGTTCTTTTTGTACCTGTTGATGAAATCATGCAATGAACCTATCTTCCTCTAGTTCTATCAACTACATGAGCCTATCTTGAACAGCATCGGTGTCATCCATACATGTAAATGCTACAATTCTTAAACTAGAAACCAATTATTCCATAGGTAGCATTGCTTCCAGGTCATAAACTAACTTGAAGGGAGTCTGCGTTGTCAACTTTTTGCAAGTGGTTCGATAAGCCCATAACACTGCCGAAATTCTCAAATCCCAATCATCTCTGTTAACACTACAAATCTTAGTCAGCGTTGTCTCCAAAATCTTATTAATTTTCAACTATACCATTCACTTGTAGGTGATATGGTGTGCTTTTCTAATGGTGAACTTTGAACTCTTGAGTCAAGGATTCAATAGTTTTGTTAATGAAGTGTGTGCCTTGATCACTCATAAGGATCTTCAGGCATCCAAATCTGGTTATGATATCATCAAATATGAACCGCGCAGTTGTAGTTGCACTACAGTCTTTAACTACTCTTGCTTCTGCCCATCTGGTCAAATACTATGTAGCGGTGATGATATATCAAGCTCCTGTGTGTTTTCCTAGTGGGTTGAAAGGTCCCAAAAAGTCAATGTCCCATTTCTCAAATGTATGTAAAGTTAACTGAGGTGTTAAAGGCATCTCATCCCTTCTAGAAGGCTTCCCTACTCTTTGACATACATCGCAAGCTATGTAGTATTCCTTAGCATCATTATGTAAAGTGGGCCATCAGAGGCCAGCTCTGAGAACCTTTTGCGTTGTTTCTTTCCCTACATAATGTCCTACTGTGATGCCTTCATGTGCTTCTACAATAACCAATGGTCTTTCTGACTCCATAACACACCTTCTTAAGATCTCATATGGTTCCATCTTATATAATTGTCCAACTATAAGTTGAAACTCTACAGCGTGGACTACCAACTGTTTGTTCTGAATAACTATATACTCGCAAGGTGCCATATCTGTGGATAGGAACTGGAATATCTCAGCGAAGTGATCATCAACTTACTTTATGGCCAATAACTGTGCATCTGGTAGTGTATCATCCAAACTGGTAGGTTCCTCTCCATGTTCTAACCTGGATAAGTGGTCAGGTCCCTTATTCATTCTTCCTAGCTTGACCACAATCTCAAATCCATACTCCTGAAATAATAATAACCATATGCATATTCTTCCCCCCAACACTGGCTTGTTTACTAAGTACTTCAATGCAAAATGATCAGTAAACATCTTAAAATCTCCTCCCAACAAGTAGTGTCTAAACTTATTTAGCGCATATACCATAGCTAAGCCTTCTCTTTCAATGGTAGTAAAATTCATTTCAGATGTAGAAATATTCCTGCTAGCAAAGGCTAGAGGGTGGTCAATCTCTCTTGCACTTGGATATGCTAAAACTTCTCCTAATGCAATGGATGAAGCATCGACATGAACATGGAATTCCTTACTCCAATATGGAAAAACCAAAATAGGCACAGTGATCATTTTCTGCTTTAATGTGTCGAAGCTCTACTAGCATTCCTTTATCCATTGAAACTACTATCCTTATTTAATAGATTATCCATAGGTTCTTTTATCTATGTGTAACCCTTAATAAACTTTATGTAGTATCCAGTGTGTCCCAATGCAGTTTGCAGTTGTATAACCAAAGTAGGAGGAGGTAGATCAAAAATGATAGAAAACTTGGAAGGATCTACCAAAAACCCCTTGCTTACACACAATGTGTCCTAACAACACTCCAAAAGGTGAAAATAAAATACACTTCTTCAAGTTCAGGGAAATCCAACATTGCCTGCACTTATCCAGCATTAATATCAAACATTCAATATGATCTTTTAGTAGAATAAAAACGGTCCAGTCATCAAATTATGCCTTCAAAAAATTATGTAAAAATTCCTTAAATGCTTCGACCACCACCCTGGAAAATATAGTTGGTGCATTCTTCAAACCAAAAGGCATCACAGCGTACTGAAAATAACCCCATTATGTTGCAAATGTAATCTTATGTTTGTCCTCCTTAGCAATTTTGATCTGGTGATAGCCTGAAAATCCATCGTGAATGAATAAACTTTATGTCCTCCGACATTGCCTAGAACTTCATCAGTAAAAGGTGTAGGAAATGGATCATGTAAACATGCATCATTCAATTTCCTCAAATCTACACAGATTTTGATTTCTCTTGTCTTATTATCTTGGACCAGCATAGGGCTTATCCATTCAGATTCTTCAACTGGTTCTATAATTCTTGCTTCCAACATTCTATCTAATTCAGTCTTAACTTTATGTGTGTACTTTGGATTCAGTTTGTAAGGCCTCTACTTGACAGGCCTTGCATCTCCTTTCAAAGGAATATTCATTTCTCCCATGGGACATTTAATGCCCTTCATGTATGTGAACTTGGTTGGAAACAAGTCCTGATACGCATGCAATAGTTTTGTAATCTTGCCAATAGTAGAATAATCACAATAGTCTCCAACATTTTCCAACTTAGGTGCTTGCTCTGTTCTAATATTAACTTTCTTAATTTTAATAGGCTACCCAACAAAAGGTAATTAAATCCCTAGCCCTTATATATCTCTTTGTCCTTCAGTTTCTAAAATGTTCACATTCCTAGGTTCATCATCCTTAACAGCATTAATATTATAACAACCTTATAACCACTGAAGAGGCACAGTCCATTCATCTTATTCTTGTTCAAGAGAGGGGTTAAGTGTCTCCTCAAAGACCTTTTGTCTTACAATTTGTAAATTCGATCTACTGTGGGGTACTGAATTTCAGATAGGAATGTAGCTATAAAGTTCAGGGTCATACCATACCAATCTGTAGTGACTAAGCACAATTATTCTTGAAGATAGCAGTTGATAAGCGTAGTGTCTAAGGTGTTAATGAATTTATGTACCCATTGTTCTTTAGGAAAGTTGCTCCAAGCTTCCTCACAACTTTGCACATGGTCCTTAGGAAAAATCTAACCTGTGTATCAAAATTCGCAGCCTTCAACTTGGTCTGAAAAGTGCACTGTCAACAAGGTGAGACATTATACCCATTCTGCGATGTTCTTCTTCTGTGTTCCACACCATCTAGCTAGTGTTGCTTTCAAAGCTTCATCTAGTGCCAACAACCTCTATTGTACTGGTAGAATTCCTTCAAATTCAAATATAAATGTATCTAAATTATTCAAGCCATCAAATTTAGGAAGATTACTTACTTCTGTGTCAATCCAGTGAACGGATTTAGTCAATCTAGCACACCTCCGCGTAGAGACTTCATACATTATGTTCTGCCAATTTTCCAATGCTTCTTTTGAATCTGACGAGCATGCACTTTCACTTCGCCAACTTAGATTTCCATCTATTGTAGGATGAATATAATCATGTTGTCCTACTATTAGTTTATAGATGTTCTCTAGATCATAGGCACGGTCTTCTTCTCTTATAGGTTTTGTGTATATGCAACCTTCATAAGGGTCAAGAGGTGCAATGACCCTAAGGCCATCACCTTCAAATGTCATTCTTCTCTTTTTCAGGTCAATAACAGTCAAATTGTCAAACGCCCAATCAATACCCAGAAATGTGTGATAGGGACATCTATCATCAACAATCTCAATCACTTTGAACTCTGCAAATGTCCTCACTTTGTCGATGTCCATAGGGACATGCTCCAGTCTTCCAAAGGGGATCATCGCCTGCTGATTAGACATTCTGAGCCTAATAAGAGAGTAAATCAATTTAGGTTTTCCCATCAATGCCCAAGTCTGCTTCATCATAACATTTACTTCTTATCCTAGGTCGAGGACCACAGAGTCCATATCGTAGTCTCCAATATGAGAACTAAGGTGTGATTCCTTGCTTTCCCTCCTTTAACTAGATAATAGATTCACAGCTCTACTCAACAGATGATATACTCTTCCAATTTCATATTGTCTTATCAAGTGTTGTAGTTCCTAACCAGCTTTTTCATCTTTAATCAAATCAATACAAGTATACAAGAAGAACACAAGCTTTCTTACCTCTTTTCCTTGTCTAGGTGGGCTATACTGATCAAATGTTGGAGGCATTTCACATTCCTTAATTATGATTGTTCCTTAGATGAAGAAGCATGTTCACCTACAAATTCTCTTCTTGCTTCTTCTAAAGTATGTTTTTCTTTCCTTGGATCAAAAAATGGTGCCTTCTATGAAGCTCTTTTGATCCTTGGTCCATTTGTAATCTTTCTTGGAGTCATCCTATCTTCTCATGTGATAATTCCTCCTCTAGTAATAATAGTGACTATTGGTTCCTGATCGCGAGGTTCAACTATTATTTTCTGGACTTGTTGGTTTCCACCTTGTCTTTCATGAACTTTAGCTAAGAATACTGGACAGTATTCAATGACATGGTCAAATGAATTACAGTATTTTCAATCCATACAAGGGTTTTGAAAATCCCTTTCCAAATGACCTATTTGGGCTCAGTTATAGAAAATAATCTGACATCAACCTTGGCCCATTCCTACTCCTCGTCCTCTTCCTCTGAACCCACCGTGAGGGGTGAAGCTTCCTCTTCCTGGGGAATTAAATTATGTAACATTCCCTTCTAGTTGTAACTCTCCTTGAATTATATATGCATCCCTTGACATTTCATGCATCAGGTCGTAATCCCTACAATCCCTCTCATCATGCCCCATGGATTTACATAATGTACAATCAATATTGGTGGGTGTCTGGATATATTTTTGCATATAATAACATTCACCAGGGTGATGTCTAGTTCTACATACCTCGCACCATGGTAAAGTAGCCTGCTTCAAAGGGTTAGGGGCTCCATAGGCCAAGTATTCACTAAATAAAGGACAGTGCTCTTTTTCATGGCTCTCTTCTTTACATCTGACACACTAGATGTTGTCTATTTTCTCTTTTCCTTTGTCTTTCTTCATGTCTTCAACCTGTAAATATAAACTAGTTAATTGATTCAAAATCTGACTCATACCTGGACTTGATTCTCCTACAAGGGTTGCTTCTAGTTTCATAGAAATATCTAATGCCTCAGCCTACGAAGCAACCTTCTGTTGCATTATAGGAACTCTAATGTGTGGTAGGAAGGCAGTGATGAACCATTCCTTATGTTTTTCATCTGGAATCTGAAAACTTAAACGGCCTATCAAGGTCTTAAACCTCTGATCAAATTCCCAAACTAGTTCAGTCACCTTCTACTTGATTTCCTTCAAATCTATAATGCACCGTGACTCCAACTTAGGCTTCCTGAACTCTGCACTCAATGCAATCTTAACGTCATTCAGCAGTTTAGGCTATACAAATGTTTAAAAAATTTCATATACCAGCTCAGTGCATGGTCCCTCAAAGTAGTACTAAATTGGGCTATCTTTACAGCTTCATCAGTGACTTTTTTAATTCTCCATACAGCTTCGCATAAGAACCAATGCTAGTCAAGATCCTCAGATCCATCTCCTATGAAAATAGGTAACCTCATTTCATCTTCCATTGATTTTCCTTGGTTTCTCAACTGAGTATGTACTAGATTGCTTGTGACAGTACTCTGAGTGCTCTAATTACTCTGGTTACTCTAGTTACTTGATGTTGCTAAAACAACAGGAGGACTAGTAATACTTACTTCGATAGTAGGTGTAGTACTTGAAGTTCCTGGTTCTTCTCAGTGAGGTTCCTCGGTCTCTACTTCCTCTTCCCTTGCGAACTCTGAATACTCTTCTTTTGATTTCTTCACTTCTTCTCCACTGTAGAATCCTTCGTATTTTTATATTGGCCCATAACTCTACTTAAACAGGTTCTCAATAGGAATCTTTCTAAATGATCTCCCACTACGCGTGTGTCCAGCCTCTGTGTCACTGTCATTGTCATAATTCTTGAACATTTGCTTTGAAATCCAACTGATTACTGTATCTTCAAGATATTATTCTCATGTAATAGCATCTTAATATTCAACTTCAAAAAGTGTAGAAACTTTCCTCTAAGTCCTTTGAATAAATACCTCTATTATTGACTATATGATTATACTTTGTCAATAGAAAATTTAGTAATGTACCCTCCAATAGTGTTTTCAAACCAGAGATCCACTACTCTGGACACAGTGTTATCGACTTTCTTGACTTTCTTAATCAGCGTCGTTTTCCATGGTGGTCTAGATCTGATTTCAAACTAAGTGTCTGCTAGTCTGGCTAACCACTCGTACAACTCTCGATGAACTCCTGCAAAGAAAATCTCATTCACATTAGTAAAGATGTACCTTCCCAACTAGTCTTTTGTACTAATGTTAGGGTTCTTGTTCTGAGCTACGAAAAAGTCCCTTTATTGTTCTTCTATCCACTTCTAATTTGTTTTCTTTGATGGGAACCACCTTGACATTCCCTCAAGAAGATCTCGGTTTCGACAACAGAACCATTTGTTGCCACAGGGGTAGACCCAGGGATCAACTCTAACAGTGCACCAACAAACCCTAACTACTAGCCCTTACGGAAACACCTATGAAGAAGATGAAGTCTCACCTGAAGTAGCAATAGGGGGGATGTAGGACACAGGTGTCTACAACAAGAGGAAATGCAAGATGATTTCAAAACAACAACGCAAAATAATCTGGAGATTATTAACAGTATTATTCTTAACTTCGTGAAGTTAGTTATATCTTCTTATCTTCAATTGGAAAAATAACAATATAAAAGATAGCAAATAACAAAGCATCAACCACATAGAACAATAATATTTTATGTGGTTCACCCTCTCCCTAGGGATACATACACAGAATTGTGTTTATTGATTGAATAGATGAAAATATATAGTTATATTTGTGCACTCAGTTGCAGATCCTTCTCTCTCTCTCATATTTATCTCCTAACCTTGCGCACCCAGTTGTAGAGTCAATCTCCACACCTAGTTGAAGATCCAAAAATACAAGAATACCTTAAAGCATAATACTACTACATCTCAACACCACTCTTGCTTCCCTCTCAACTCTTCTAGACTTCTATTTAGACATTCCATGACTCTTATAAAACCCTAGACCGAAGCCCAGGTGCCAAAACCCTAGATCCACATTGCCAAAACCCTAGGTCCACATAACCCTTATTTTAAGGACTTCGCCAACCTATTCCTCCTTCTTCTCTATGAGGTGCTCCAAAGCACCCATTAGTGTCTTCTTTCGCTTGTTGACTTGTCCATGATCTATCTTCTTTGTTGTTTTGTCTTCCTTGAACTTCTCTTTCAATGGATTTATTTCCTTTCCTTTGTTCTTTCTTTTATGTTTCTTTAACCACTTCGACCCTTCCTCAGTTTGTGTGCCTTCCACGCACTTCATACTTTATCTTTTTCCTTCCTTAATCTTCACTTTCTTCCTTAATTCATGACCAAGGGCCAACAATATCGATGTGAGGAAAGTTGAAAGTAAAATTATGGCTAGTATAAGAGTGGTCACTAACAACTATAGAGAACATCATGCTCCCTCTTCTTACCTCACTCAACCAAAAATGTTGACAACTCAACAAATGGATGAAAGAAGAGAAAAGGGACTATGTTTCAGTTGTGACATATAGTATAGTAAGGGGCATAAATGTAGTGAGAAGAAATTATTCTACATAGACTGTGAAGTGGATAAAGATCAAGAATTGGAACCATCATAAGATCTAGATCTTGAAGAGACTAATCCAATGATATCATGTCATGCATTGGTTGGCATCAATACTCCACAAACCCTCAAGATAGAAGGATATATCAAAAATAAAAAGGTAATATTGTTTATTGATTCTTGTATTATACATAACTTCGTCAATTACAAATTAGCAAAATTTCTCAATTTCTTCATATTTCCAGCACTATAGTTTCAAGGATTGCAGACAGAGGTACCATAAATTTTTCAGGGAAGTGCCACAGTATTAAGCTCAATATGGGGTATTATTTATCATATAGTCTCATTATTGTCATCCAAATGGGTGGTGTTGACATTCTATTAAGGGTCCAATGGTTACAATCATTGGGAACAGTGGCCCTTAATTTTCAATATCTTTTCATGAGATTTTCCTCATAAGCAAAGGAAATTGAGCTTATAGGTATCCAATGCAAACCCTATAAAGTGATAAGCTCTAATAACATGAAAAAATTACTCAAAAATGGACACCATGGTGTAATTTCACAATTGTGCTCACTAGATGTTCAAACATCTATATCCTCTGCTCGAATGGATCTCCAGAAAGTTATCAAAAATCATTCCAAGGTATTTGGATAGATACCTAAGGTTCTTCCACCTTCTCGATATCATTCTCATGTTATTTATTGGAAACCAAGAAGTGTACATCCAGTCTTCTATGTTTCCTTATTAAAGAAGATAAACGATGACAAGATACCAGTCCAAACTATTTTACCAAAGACTAATGGAGAAGGGAAAATCATACTAGAACTATAAACAATCCTTGAAACAAGTATTAAGAAGCTATGAAATCAAGCAATTAATAAGTACCTTGTCAAATGGAATAACCTACCAATGGAAGAGGTGACATGGAAAGTGATGCAGGAGCATCAACCCACCCCAAGTCAAAATCGAATTTCAGACCTTCCAGAAGGGGGACATGGCTATGAGGACACGATTTTCTCTTGATAATTGTGTAAAACAATTGAATTGTTATGATATGGCCATTTTGAGCGGGGTGTTAGCGATTTTAGTGAGGACCGATAAGATCTGGATTGACATGATCCTCTTGTTGTTTCTTTATAGTTTAATCCTTTGGTCATTTGAAAGGGGGGGAGTCACAATGTAATCAGGCTGACAGAGAAGCTAGGCCTTTGAGGCCAGGTGTATATGATTCGATATTGAAAATAAATTGCATTCATTTTATGTACTTGTCTATTTATGTGTCAATAATTTATGAAATAACATGGAATGAGTGTTTAAATCCATGTGTTCTTGTGTAATATTGAAATTGTATGTTTGATGGAGAGTGGTGAGGCTATAAAAATGTGTTGCAGGTATTCCAACATGGTGAATGATCGACCATCGATCACTGAAAGGGATCAACGAAGATCCATCCATTTCGCATGACAATGGCAAGGGCATTAAGAGATAGGTGACCCCAAAAATAATATATGTCATGGATTGGTATTCCACATGTCGATAGGAGGATCATTTTGTCCCCCCACTACCTTGGGATTGTGGAAAGGCCTTTTCCCCCAAATTCATTAGAGTCATCCATTTTCAACTACTGATTAGGTCATCGCCGTCAATCTTGATAAGTGTTTGTTGGCTTAGTGCTTCGCCACCGCCTATGGTTGTATGGAATATAGAACGTTGTTGCAATGATATGGACATATTACATTCCATTATGTTAGCCCATAACCCACAGGTCCCAGGATCAGGATCATTAGAAATTGGAAACAAAGGACCCCCAGATTTCATTTTCATCAAGTGGTATCAGAACAGGGAAATATTGCCTGCATGTTGGGGAATGGAAAACAACTTCCAACTGTGGTTGGCTAGAATTTGTTGGGAAATTCCATAGTTGT
>JZKD02S1884330.1:5917-24825 GCA_000966675.3 Picea glauca
GTTTCTTATGTCCACGACATACAACCCTGTCTTTCCTCTAAAGCTGTTAAAATGATCCTTCATGGCTTCTAATTTTTCTTTCTCCCTTACTTTGTTGGTGAACAATGTGGCCAGATCCTCTCCTACTTTTGGTAATCCTGTGATCCACACAATTAATTGGGTATCAATCAATACCGGTTGGTCAAGCCACAACGTTCCTCCATGGATGCAATTGAGTAGTAACTTGACACATACATTGATTTCTAGGCTACATCCAAAGTGGGGAGTCTCCAGTAGGTTCAATATCCCTGACTTCTCAAGTCTTGTTTCCCACGACTGCGGTTCAAGCAGTATTTCTCTTGTTCCTGGTACACTCTTAGTGCATAAAAGTTTTTCCCTTGCTATATCGGGAAACTTCTGCTCATTTGTCATATCATGATCTGCAATATTGAGGGAAACAATATTTCCTAGCATGTACCCTTCAACACTTACACCATGTGAGATTGTTGGCATGGCTAGTGGGTATTTTCCATATGTAGGTACTTTAACTTGAGGTGTGGTGTATTTTTGTGGTGCTATATAGTCCCCGTGAAAGATCTCTTGTGAAGTAGATGATCTCAGTGTTTCCTCAACCACTGGTGCAATTGGTGGTATTTTTAGTTGCCCGTGTGCTGCTGTTGATGGTGCTCCAAATTTCATTGGGGCCATTGTTCCATGCGATAAGTTTCTTTACTTGTTCTATGTTTGTTCTAGTGTAGTTGTAGTTCATCTCTGAGTCATCTTTGATTCTCTCCAATTCTCTCTGTATGCTCACAACTCTAAGTAATTGCAAATAAAATTCTCCATTGGGCCCTTTGGCACTTTTATCACCCTTCGAAAAATGTATACTTGATTTTGCGCCCAACATAAGTGTCAAATCTAGTTAGAATATACCATTAGTACTTTCCTTACGGTGACATTAATGCTAATCCTGCACTGGATTTTTCCTTGGATTTTCTAGTCTGTCCCGATCCTTGGAGAAACCTTCTATTTATGACTACGCGTCTCCAGTATGTATTATTATTTATGGATTTTTAACTATTGTTTACGTGCTTTAATGGCCTTAACAATTTTTTCCCATGCTATAATTTTGCGCACACTTAGCTTATTTTATGTTGTTTCCTTTATTTGTGTGATATGTCCTTTATCTGTGTGATACTTCTTCTTGTTTCCCTCTGAATTTTTAATTTTTTTTCCTATTTTTTACCTCTCTACTATAGTAGAGTTACTATGATACATGTGTTCTAGCATAGTTCATATTATTGTGTAGATGGTCGACTGCCTCTAGAGAGTTTCAGCTGAATTCCATTCACCATTCCTCCAAAGACTTCTCCATTCAAGGTTTCCAACTGCACAACACATGCCTTCGTCACATGTTGAATCACATAGGTACCTAACCAATGCATTCAAAACTTTCCTGGATGATGCATTAACTTATCGTCATATGGTAATAATAATTACCCCACTTGAAACGTTTTCTATTTAATGTGTTTATCATGCCATGCCTTCTAAACTTGATGATGGAATCTTGCGACAAACCGATCTTCCTCAAGATATACCAACTGCGACAATATCTCCTCCACTACACCCGAGTCTGAAATATCAGTAATCGTTACAATGCATAGGATAGGTAGAATAAACTCCATTGGAATCGCTTCTTCTTTCCCATAGACCAAACTAAAAGGTTTCTACCTTGTCAACATTTTTCTTGTAGTCCCGTAGGCCCATAAAACTGTATAAACTATTAAGTCCCAATCATCTCCTAAAACTACAGAAACTCTCAAGTCCTGTAGGCCCATAAAGTTATAGAAACTTACTATCATGGAGTAATAATAATTACCCCACTTGAAACGTTTTCTATTTAATGTGTCTATCATTCCATTCCTTCTAAACTTGTTGATGGAAGCCTGCAACAAACCAATCTTCCTCAAGCTATACCAACTGCGACAATATCTCCTCCACTACACTCAAGTCTGAAAGATCAATCATCGCTTCAATTCATAGGCTAGGTATAATAAAGTCCATTGGAATCATTTCTTATTTCCCACAGACCAACCTAAAAGGTGCCTACCCTTTCAAATTTTTGCTTGTAGTCCTATAGGCCCATAAAACTATATAAAATCTTAAGTCCCAATCATCTCTTCCTATGTTGTGGAACTTTGTCAAGGTATTCTCTAGAATTTCATTAAAAAATTATACTATCCCATTGTTCTAAGGATGATATGGGGTTCTCTTTTGATGATGAATTTGAAATTCCTTAGTCAATGCTATAATTGTTTTATTCAATAAGTGTGTTCCTTTATCACTAAGTAGAATGCACGAACATCCAAATAGTGTGACTACATTCTCAAATAGGAACCATGCAACAGTCTCCGTGGTGATCTCTATGACTAAAGCTTCTTCTTCCCATATGGTCAAATACTCCATTGCAGTGATTATGTACCCTTCCCCTGATATTCTTGTTGATGGGTTGATTGTTTCAACAAAGTCTATTTCCCATTTATCAAACGCTCGCAGCGTAACCTGTGGGTGTAAATGAATATCATCCCTCCTTGATGGATTTCCCACCCTTTGAAAAACATCATATTTCTGACAATATTCTTTATCATCTTTATGAAGTATGGGCCACCAGAGCCCTGCACACAAAATATTTTGCATAGTCTCTTACCCCCGTAGTGTCCTCCTACAATCCCTTCTTGCGCTTATGTGATTATCACGGGCCTTTCATTTTCCATCACACAATGTCTCAATATTCCATATGAGCCTAACTTGTATAATTTCCCTGCAATCAACTGATAATCTACCTCTTTAACTACTAATTTTTTCTTCTGCACAACTTTCATGTCGAACAGGGTCATTCATGTACTTAGAAATTGTACGATTTCTATGAATTAGTCATCCACCATTTTAACTGTAAATAGTTGTGCATATGGTAAGTTTTCATCTAAATTCCTTGCATATTCTCCTGATAGTATGCGCGATAAGTGATTAGGTCCTAAATTCAACTTCCTTGGTTTCACCACAACCTCAATATCATATTATCAAGGAGGTACCAAATCTCACTTGCATTAGTCTTCGAAACTGCGACCAATCTTCAATCCCCTCTTTATGTGCAACCCACCATCTAGATGGATTCTCTTTTAGGACAAAATCTAGTGCTAACATCCTTTTTTATTCGGGTACCTACAATTCAAATTCCTTTACAAAAAAGATAATGTTATTCAATCCATCATACCTAGGAGGATCACACAACTTCATTCCAATCCAATGTAATGATCATGTTATGTGTGCACATCATCTAGTTGATACTTCATGCATCCTCTACTTCCAATGTTCCATACCTTCCTCTGAATCTGATACACATGAACTAATAATTAACCAACTTAGTTCACCATCTGCAGTGGGGTTAACATAATCATCCTGCAAGTTCTCCTACATACCCCCCCAACACTGGATTGGTCACTAAGTATTTTAGTGAAGAGTGGTATGTATACATTTTAAAATGAAAACCCATTAAATAATGTATAAACTCCTGTGTATACCATTGTCAATCATTATCATTATGTGGTGGTGTAATTCTTCTATGCTATAGTCATCCTCCTACTTTCAAAAGTTATTGGGTGATCTATGTCTCCTCCCCCTGGTTGAGATATTACTATGCCCAAAGCTATGAATGACATATCTACGTGAACATAGAACTCCTTGTTCCAATCTGGAAAGATCAAAATCGGTGCAGTCACTAATTTTTGTTTTAAGGTGTCCAAACCCTTTTAACAATCCTCTTTCCAATTGAACTTCTCTTCTTTATTCAACAACTTCTCCATAGGTGTTCTGATATGTGCATAGCCTTTGATAAAATTCCTATAATATCTTGTGTGACCCAGAGTTTCCCTTATTTTTCTGACTGATGTAGGTTTTTGTAAATCTAGAATCACTGCAATCTTGGTTGGATCCACTAATAATCTTTGCTTGTAGACCACATGGCCCAACAAAATTCCAAACAATGCACCAAAAATACACTTCTTCAAATTCAACAAAATATAACATTGTCCACACCTATCCAACATTAACCTGAGTACTTCTACATGATCCTTAGGTATACTAAACTCAATCCAATCATCTAAGTATGCTTCAAGGAAATTATAAATAAATTCCTTAAAATAAGCAACCACAACTCTTGAAAAAAATGCAGGGGCATTCTTTAGTCCAAAGGGTATCACTGTGTATTGATAACTTCCCAACTATGTCGCAAAATTAGTCCTATACCTGTCTTCCTACACAATTTTTATCTAATGGTATCGTGGGATTCCATCTGTGATAGAATAAGTCTCTTTACTTCCTACATTATTAGTACTTCATGTGTGAACAGTGTTGGGAATGGATCATGTAGACATGCATCATTCAGATTCCTCAAATCTATGCAAATCCTAATTCCTATGGTTTTCTTATCCTATACCACGATAGGAATTATCCACTTTGATTCCACCATGGTTTCGATCATCCCTTCCGCCAACATCCTCTCTATTTCCATTTTCACCTTCTCATTGTACTTCATATTTAACCTGTAAGGTCTTTGTCACACTGGTTTAACACCTGGTTTCAAATGGATATTCATCTCTCCTAGTTCCTCAATTATCCCCTTCATCTCTGAGAATGTAGTTGGGAATAGGTCTTGATACTCATGCATCAAATTTGCAATATTCTCCAATGTTTCATCACTCCATTAATCTTATCTCTATGTAAAATTTGGATTATCTCTCATCCCAATGTTTACCTTCCACATCTTTATTGGTTGTGTGTATGCATCATAATCAATATTTGTCCCTTATAATGCGCATTCTCCATCGTTTTCATGTACTTTCACATTCATGGGATCTTCCCCAACATTCTCTTCTTTAGCAACATTGTAACACTCCAGTAACTCATGGACAATCATAGAAGATTTATGGCACACTGGTACCACCTCCATTGGCCCTTCTTCTCAAAAGATACCAGTTTGAATAGCCTATAACACTGCATCTAATGATGGATATTCATGTTCAAATGTAAATTTTACCTTGAACCTTTGATTCAAATCCTCCCAGTTTGTTGTTTCTCTCCGCATTTCCAATTCCAAATACCAGTTCTTCAGAATTGTATCCAGTGTGTGTATAAACATGTGTATCCATTCCTCCTTCAGTGTCGAGCTCCATCTATTTCTCCACTGCTCTACATGATTTTTTGGGTCACTTTCCCTTGTATTCTTCTGCACAATACTATCCACCTCAGTACGAAATCTCACTTGAATTAGTCTTCGACACTACAATCATTATTCCATCCCCTCTTTATGTGCATCTCACCATCTAGATGGAGTCTCTTCTAGGACAACATCTAGTGCTATTAGCCTTTTTTTTTGTGTACCTGCAATTCAAATTCCTTTACAAAAAGATTATTTTAGTCAATCCATCATACCTGGGTGGATCACATAGCTTCATTCCAATCCAGTGCAATGATCAGGTTATGCGTGTACATCGTCTAATTGATATGTCATGCATCCTTTGTTGCCAATGTTCCAAACCTTCCTTTGAATATGATGCACATGAACTAATAATTCTCCAACTTAGTGCACCATTTGCAGTGGTGTTAACATAATCATCCATCCACAAGGTCCTGTTAGACAAGTTTTCCATGTTGCTTCCTCTTGTTGTCTCTATGTACCTCTTTCCTTCTGTCGGGTCCAATGGTGCAGTAACCTTTAGGTATCTTACCTCAAATACCATTTCCCTCCTCTTTAGATTAATGATCGTTTGATTATCAAATTCCCATTCGAGTCCCATTAGTGTTGGATATGGTTGAATATAATCCATGATCTCAATGACTTCAAATTATACCACACTACACACTCCATCTATATTCAAAGGTATTCCTGTCAATCGACCAATTGGTACTATCTTGTGTCATTTCACTAACCTTAACTGAACAAGAGACCATATCAGCTTGGGTTTCACCATCATTTCCCATGTATTCTTTGGTAGTACATTCACATAATATCCCAAGTCTAAAATAAATTTATCCACATCATATTCCCCAATCTACACACTTAATATGAATTCTTTGTTGGTCCTCTTTTTGTGTAGTACCTGATTGAATACCCTCTCTGCGATAATAAATTCCCTTCCTTGCACACAATGATTGACCATTTCATATAACACATTCAATGTAGTTTCATCTTTCATTAAATCTACACATTTTTTTAAGAATTCTCGTAGAGTTCTTACCTTCCCAAGTGGCTTATCTGGAATAGCGTAATCTCCAACATGAGGTGCAGATGATGTTGATTCCACCCAATCCTGTCCAAGTAACTCTTTTCTTTCCCTCTGATACATCTCATTTTCTTGTTGAGGATCAAATTTTGGCATAGGTCCTGTTGAATTCCTTACCCATTACTCAACCTGCTTCCCTCCATTCATCTCATCATCCCCTGCTCTATCTCCTTCGCGTGTAACAACTGCAATTCTAAGTCTTTCATTGCATTTTCGGATGATATTTTATGTACATTCTGATTTGGATTTTGGTTTTTATTTCCTCTTTCCTACCATTTCGTAAGTAGTTAAGGACACTCTTCTGTCGCATGGTCCAACGCTCTACAATATGTACACAATGTACATGGATTCGGGCAGTGGCAAGTTGAGTGTCATGGTTGATTACAATTGTAACATATTATTGGTCCTCTTCCTCTTGTGCCAAAATTTCCTCTACCTTGACCTATGCCAAAATTTCCTCTGTTTCCTAGATTAAATTCTCTTTGATAATTATATTATGGACCAGCTCCTTTTTTCGCAGAATTCTCCTCCTAGATTGTTTACATGTATGGCATGCTCTCTCTCATCAAATCGAATGTGCGAAAATCCTTCTCTTCATGTCCGACTGACTTGTAGAAGTTGCAAAATAAGTTCCTTGGCATACTTTGATATTTCTGTAGTAATGGACACTCAGTTGGATTATGTCCCCATTTCTTACACATTTCACAATATCCCCCTCCTGGTAATGGATTTGGTGCTACATATTAGCACCCAAAAATTTCTTTGGGTTGTATCAAAGAAAACCCTCAGGTAACTATTTCAACCAAATTTAGATTGTATTCTTACCTATATAACCAGAGAGGGCTCTCTCAGATGTTTAATGTTTGGTTATAACTCAAAGGATTCATCAATAAATGCACAGAGGTCAGATTCTATATAAAGGGAGCATCTATTAAGAATGAATTCTGATCATTTACTCTTAGCTATGATTAGAATAAAGAACATAGTGAAATGAATGTGAATTTGGAAAAACACACTGAAATGGGACACCGTGATGAATCTCTTATATCAAAACATTCTTTACTTGTATTAAAATTCATGAGAAATGAGTTTTCCAGCTACAAAGGAAGGCCTCTCTCCCGCCAGTCTCAACCCCGTTTACATGAAAATGATCCCCATATATAAAAAACTAATATCACCCTTTGTTGATAGGGTCTAACTACTCCCTCCTAGAATCATGTATCTGATTTATTTGAAAGAGAACAATAACTTCAATGGATTTACTAAAAATAGAAAACCTGACTTTGCCAAATAATTATCGTAACTGAAATATTCTTTACAGTCATTGATCATGATAAAAATTAGACCATATGGTTGTGATGAGTCATCATGTGCACTTTTGGACACTCTATCACCCTTTCATAACAAGTATGATACGCAACAGTAACCCACAACAAAAATACAGTAGATTGCGCAACAGACTGGGAAAATAGGGGTACAATATGACATCATATATCCCTAATAATTTTATTTTTTTTCAAAACTAAGAGAGGTTTTTGTAGGTAATTCCATTATAWATAAAACCTCTCTCGGCTTCTTGAAATTTGTCTCCAACTGGCCGAAATAYGTGTCGCAAAAACATGTCTCGGACAAGAAATCATGAAAACTGAAGTAAAGGGCTCAAATATTCCTTCGAAGCTCCCAAAATATGAAACTTTTTTCAAATATGATATTTTTTTATTATTTGGTTTGTCCTCGATAAAAACCTCTTAGAGATTTTCAAAATTCCTCTCCAGTTGGTCAGAAAGTTATCTTGAATTTGACCACTAAACCAGTCATTTACGCAACGCGCCCTGTAGCCTGTGCGCAAGAAAATTCTATGCACGGAAAAATCCTTTGCAAAAAAGAATCCTTTGCGTGACAACATGCTCTGCATGAAAACATCGTATGCATGACAACATCCTCTGTAACATCCTATACGTGGCATCATCCTCTGTGCGACATCATCCTATGTGCGACAACATCCTCTGCATGATGAAATCCTCTGCACGACAAAATCCTCTGTGCATCACACATGTTGGTCGTTGGTTATGGAGAGAACTGAATATCAAGGAATAAAGGTGAAGTATGAACTCCGCAGAAGGAACATAAATCGAGGAGGGGTCAAAGTGGTTAAAGAAGCATAAAAGAAGGAGCAAAGTAAAGAAAAATTTATCCATTGGAAGAGAAGATCAAGGAAGACAAAGCAACAAAGAAAAGGGATCGTGGACAAATCAACAAGTGGAAAAAATGATCAATGAGTTATTTGGAGAACCACATGGAAAGGAGGAAGGAAACGTTGGCAAAGCATTGAAAGCATGGGTCAAGTTGACCTAGGGTTTAAGCACCTAGGGTTTTGGATATAGGATTTTGACACCTAGAGTTTTTCCATGTAATGTAGAAATAAAGGTCTAGAAGACCTGGGAGGGTTCGTTCTAAGTTCCACTACTACATATGACCAAATTTTCCATGGTTTTTCTTTGCTATTTCCACAGTCACACTTTCCACAAAAGCAAAGACCATTTTCATGAAACTTTTTTCGTCGCTATATCCATGAACTTGTTATTCATGGAAACAATGATGAAATAAGACCTCCACGTGTCATCATATTCAAGATATTTTTACGTTATAAAGAATCGCAATAGCGATGAAAAGTTGTTCCAAAGTAAAAAACTTACCAAAACATTACGACGCAGATGCTATATGTGTGACACAAAACTGTGGAAATTTGCGACGAAAAAACGTGGCAATAGCGATGAAAACATTTGGCAGATAAAACATTTACTACGCAGATGCTATATGTGCGACGCAAAACCATGGCAAAGTGCAATGAACTTTCGTCGATATTTCCACACTTAATAAAACCTATTCATTTCCTTGCGATGAACGTTCGTCGATATTTCCATGCTTAATAAAACACATTCATTACCTTGTGACAAACTATCGTCGAGATTTCCACGCTTCCTATAGGTTTTTTAAAAAAAAAAATCCACATGAGAAGATGGATGTTGGGATTCGTGATTGACCCATACTTAATATTTTCATGTGTGATTGACCCTTCAAAGGGTTTATTATGTGAGAAGGGCTTATGAGAGGGGGTTTTGGGACTTATTANACACAAAATATTTTGCATAGTCTCTTACCCCCGTAGTGTCCTCCTACAATCCCTTCTTGCGCTTATGTGATTATCACGGGCCTTTCATTTTCCATCACACAATGTCTCAATATTCCATATGAGCCTAACTTGTATAATTTCCCTGCAATCAACTGATAATCTACCTCTTTAACTACTAATTTTTTCTTCTGCACAACTTTCATGTCGAACAGGGTCATTCATGTACTTAGAAATTGTACGATTTCTATGAATTAGTCATCCACCATTTTAACTGTAAATAGTTGTGCATATGGTAAGTTTTCATCTAAATTCCTTGCATATTCTCCTGATAGTATGCGCGATAAGTGATTAGGTCCTAAATTCAACTTCCTTGGTTTCACCACAACCTCAATATCATATTATCAAGGAGGTACCAAATCTCACTTGCATTAGTCTTCGAAACTGCGACCAATCTTCAATCCCCTCTTTATGTGCAACCCACCATCTAGATGGATTCTCTTTTAGGACAAAATCTAGTGCTAACATCCTTTTTTATTCGGGTACCTACAATTCAAATTCCTTTACAAAAAAGATAATGTTATTCAATCCATCATACCTAGGAGGATCACACAACTTCATTCCAATCCAATGTAATGATCATGTTATGTGTGCACATCATCTAGTTGATACTTCATGCATCCTCTACTTCCAATGTTCCATACCTTCCTCTGAATCTGATACACATGAACTAATAATTAACCAACTTAGTTCACCATCTGCAGTGGGGTTAACATAATCATCCTGCAAGTTCTCCTACATACCCCCCCAACACTGGATTGGTCACTAAGTATTTTAGTGAAGAGTGGTATGTATACATTTTAAAATGAAAACCCATTAAATAATGTATAAACTCCTGTGTATACCATTGTCAATCATTATCATTATGTGGTGGTGTAATTCTTCTATGCTATAGTCATCCTCCTACTTTCAAAAGTTATTGGGTGATCTATGTCTCCTCCCCCTGGTTGAGATATTACTATGCCCAAAGCTATGAATGACATATCTACGTGAACATAGAACTCCTTGTTCCAATCTGGAAAGATCAAAATCGGTGCAGTCACTAATTTTTGTTTTAAGGTGTCCAAACCCTTTTAACAATCCTCTTTCCAATTGAACTTCTCTTCTTTATTCAACAACTTCTCCATAGGTGTTCTGATATGTGCATAGCCTTTGATAAAATTCCTATAATATCTTGTGTGACCCAGAGTTTCCCTTATTTTTCTGACTGATGTAGGTTTTTGTAAATCTAGAATCACTGCAATCTTGGTTGGATCCACTAATAATCTTTGCTTGTAGACCACATGGCCCAACAAAATTCCAAACAATGCACCAAAAATACACTTCTTCAAATTCAACAAAATATAACATTGTCCACACCTATCCAACATTAACCTGAGTACTTCTACATGATCCTTAGGTATACTAAACTCAATCCAATCATCTAAGTATGCTTCAAGGAAATTATAAATAAATTCCTTAAAATAAGCAACCACAACTCTTGAAAAAAATGCAGGGGCATTCTTTAGTCCAAAGGGTATCACTGTGTATTGATAACTTCCCAACTATGTCGCAAAATTAGTCCTATACCTGTCTTCCTACACAATTTTTATCTAATGGTATCGTGGGATTCCATCTGTGATAGAATAAGTCTCTTTACTTCCTACATTATTAGTACTTCATGTGTGAACAGTGTTGGGAATGGATCATGTAGACATGCATCATTCAGATTCCTCAAATCTATGCAAATCCTAATTCCTATGGTTTTCTTATCCTATACCACGATAGGAATTATCCACTTTGATTCCACCATGGTTTCGATCATCCCTTCCGCCAACATCCTCTCTATTTCCATTTTCACCTTCTCATTGTACTTCATATTTAACCTGTAAGGTCTTTGTCACACTGGTTTAACACCTGGTTTCAAATGGATATTCATCTCTCCTAGTTCCTCAATTATCCCCTTCATCTCTGAGAATGTAGTTGGGAATAGGTCTTGATACTCATGCATCAAATTTGCAATATTCTCCAATGTTTCATCACTCCATTAATCTTATCTCTATGTAAAATTTGGATTATCTCTCATCCCAATGTTTACCTTCCACATCTTTATTGGTTGTGTGTATGCATCATAATCAATATTTGTCCCTTATAATGCGCATTCTCCATCGTTTTCATGTACTTTCACATTCATGGGATCTTCCCCAACATTCTCTTCTTTAGCAACATTGTAACACTCCAGTAACTCATGGACAATCATAGAAGATTTATGGCACACTGGTACCACCTCCATTGGCCCTTCTTCTCAAAAGATACCAGTTTGAATAGCCTATAACACTGCATCTAATGATGGATATTCATGTTCAAATGTAAATTTTACCTTGAACCTTTGATTCAAATCCTCCCAGTTTGTTGTTTCTCTCCGCATTTCCAATTCCAAATACCAGTTCTTCAGAATTGTATCCAGTGTGTGTATAAACATGTGTATCCATTCCTCCTTCAGTGTCGAGCTCCATCTATTTCTCCACTGCTCTACATGATTTTTTGGGTCACTTTCCCTTGTATTCTTCTGCACAATACTATCCACCTCAGTACGAAATCTCACTTGAATTAGTCTTCGACACTACAATCATTATTCCATCCCCTCTTTATGTGCATCTCACCATCTAGATGGAGTCTCTTCTAGGACAACATCTAGTGCTATTAGCCTTTTTTTTTGTGTACCTGCAATTCAAATTCCTTTACAAAAAGATTATTTTAGTCAATCCATCATACCTGGGTGGATCACATAGCTTCATTCCAATCCAGTGCAATGATCAGGTTATGCGTGTACATCGTCTAATTGATATGTCATGCATCCTTTGTTGCCAATGTTCCAAACCTTCCTTTGAATATGATGCACATGAACTAATAATTCTCCAACTTAGTGCACCATTTGCAGTGGTGTTAACATAATCATCCATCCACAAGGTCCTGTTAGACAAGTTTTCCATGTTGCTTCCTCTTGTTGTCTCTATGTACCTCTTTCCTTCTGTCGGGTCCAATGGTGCAGTAACCTTTAGGTATCTTACCTCAAATACCATTTCCCTCCTCTTTAGATTAATGATCGTTTGATTATCAAATTCCCATTCGAGTCCCATTAGTGTTGGATATGGTTGAATATAATCCATGATCTCAATGACTTCAAATTATACCACACTACACACTCCATCTATATTCAAAGGTATTCCTGTCAATCGACCAATTGGTACTATCTTGTGTCATTTCACTAACCTTAACTGAACAAGAGACCATATCAGCTTGGGTTTCACCATCATTTCCCATGTATTCTTTGGTAGTACATTCACATAATATCCCAAGTCTAAAATAAATTTATCCACATCATATTCCCCAATCTACACACTTAATATGAATTCTTTGTTGGTCCTCTTTTTGTGTAGTACCTGATTGAATACCCTCTCTGCGATAATAAATTCCCTTCCTTGCACACAATGATTGACCATTTCATATAACACATTCAATGTAGTTTCATCTTTCATTAAATCTACACATTTTTTTAAGAATTCTCGTAGAGTTCTTACCTTCCCAAGTGGCTTATCTGGAATAGCGTAATCTCCAACATGAGGTGCAGATGATGTTGATTCCACCCAATCCTGTCCAAGTAACTCTTTTCTTTCCCTCTGATACATCTCATTTTCTTGTTGAGGATCAAATTTTGGCATAGGTCCTGTTGAATTCCTTACCCATTACTCAACCTGCTTCCCTCCATTCATCTCATCATCCCCTGCTCTATCTCCTTCGCGTGTAACAACTGCAATTCTAAGTCTTTCATTGCATTTTCGGATGATATTTTATGTACATTCTGATTTGGATTTTGGTTTTTATTTCCTCTTTCCTACCATTTCGTAAGTAGTTAAGGACACTCTTCTGTCGCATGGTCCAACGCTCTACAATATGTACACAATGTACATGGATTCGGGCAGTGGCAAGTTGAGTGTCATGGTTGATTACAATTGTAACATATTATTGGTCCTCTTCCTCTTGTGCCAAAATTTCCTCTACCTTGACCTATGCCAAAATTTCCTCTGTTTCCTAGATTAAATTCTCTTTGATAATTATATTATGGACCAGCTCCTTTTTTCGCAGAATTCTCCTCCTAGATTGTTTACATGTATGGCATGCTCTCTCTCATCAAATCGAATGTGCGAAAATCCTTCTCTTCATGTCCGACTGACTTGTAGAAGTTGCAAAATAAGTTCCTTGGCATACTTTGATATTTCTGTAGTAATGGACACTCAGTTGGATTATGTCCCCATTTCTTACACATTTCACAATATCCCCCTCCTGGTAATGGATTTGGTGCTACATATTAGCACCCAAAAATTTCTTTGGGTTGTATCAAAGAAAACCCTCAGGTAACTATTTCAACCAAATTTAGATTGTATTCTTACCTATATAACCAGAGAGGGCTCTCTCAGATGTTTAATGTTTGGTTATAACTCAAAGGATTCATCAATAAATGCACAGAGGTTAGATTCAATATAAAGGGAGCATCTATTAAGGATGAATTCTGATCATTTACTCTTAGCTATGCTTAGAATAAAGAACAGAGTGAAATGAATGTGAATTTGGAAAAACACACTGAAATGGGACACCATGATGAATCTCTTATATCAAAACATTCTTTACTTGTATTAAAATTCATGAGAAATTACAGAGTTTTCCAGCTACAAAGGAAGGCCTCTCTCCCGCCAGTCCCAACCTCGTTTACATGAAAATGATACCCATATATAAAAAACTAATATCACCCTTTGTTGATAGGGTCTAACTACTCCCTCCTAGAATCATGTATCTGATTTATTTGAAAGAGAACAATAACTTCAATAGATTTACTAAAAATAGAAAACCTGACTTTGCCAAATAATTATCGTAACTGAAATATTCTTTACAGTCATTGATCATGATAAAAATTATACCATATGGTTGTGATGAGTCATCATGTGCACTTTTGGACACTCTATCACCCTTTCATAACAAGTATGATACGCAACAGTAACCCACAACAAAAACACAGTAGATTGCGCAACAGACTGGGAAAATAGGGGTACAATATGACATCATATATCCCTAATAATTTTATTTTTTTTCAAAACTAAGAGAGGTTTTTGTAGGTAATTCCATTATAAATAAAACCTCTCTCGGCTTCTTGAAATTTGTCTCCAACTGGCCGAAATACGTGTCGCAAAAACATGTCTCGGACAAGAAATCATGAAAACTGAAGTAAAGGGCTCAAATATTCCTTCGAAGCTCCCAAAATATGAAACTTTTTTCAAATATGATATTTTTTTATTATTTGGTTTGTCCTCGATAAAAACCTCTTAGAGATTTTCAAAATTCCTCTCCAGTTGGTCAGAAAGTTATCTTGAATTTGACCACTAAACCAGTCATTTACGCAACGCGCCCTGTAGCCTGTGCGCAAGAAAATTCTATGCACGGAAAAATCCTTTGCAAAAAAGAATCCTTTGCGTGACAACATGCTCTGCATGAAAACATCGTATGCATGACAACATCCTCTGTAACATCCTATACGTGGCATCATCCTCTGTGCGACATCATCCTATGTGCGACAACATCCTCTGCATGATGAAATCCTCTGCACGACAAAATCCTCTGTGCATCACACATGTTGGTCGTTGGTTATGGAGAGAACTGAATATCAAGGAATAAAGGTGAAGTATGAACTCCGCAGAAGGAACATAAATCGAGGAGGGGTCAAAGTGGTTAAAGAAGCATAAAAGAAGGAGCAAAGTAAAGAAAAATTTATCCATTGGAAGAGAAGATCAAGGAAGACAAAGCAACAAAGAAAAGGGATCGTGGACAAATCAACAAGTGGAAAAAATGATCAATGAGTTATTTGGAGAACCACATGGAAAGGAGGAAGGAAACGTTGGCAAAGCATTGAAAGCATGGGTCAAGTTGACCTAGGGTTTAAGCACCTAGGGTTTTGGATATAGGATTTTGACACCTAGAGTTTTTCCATGTAATGTAGAAATAAAGGTCTAGAAGACCTGGGAGGGTTCGTTCTAAGTTCCACTACTACATATGACCAAATTTTCCATGGTTTTTCTTTGCTATTTCCACAGTCACACTTTCCACAAAAGCAAAGACCATTTTCATGAAACTTTTTTCGTCGCTATATCCATGAACTTGTTATTCATGGAAACAATGATGAAATAAGACCTCCACGTGTCATCATATTCAAGATATTTTTACGTTATAAAGAATCGCAATAGCGATGAAAAGTTGTTCCAAAGTAAAAAACTTACCAAAACATTACGACGCAGATGCTATATGTGTGACACAAAACTGTGGAAATTTGCGACGAAAAAACGTGGCAATAGCGATGAAAACATTTGGCAGATAAAACATTTACTACGCAGATGCTATATGTGCGACGCAAAACCATGGCAAAGTGCAATGAACTTTCGTCGATATTTCCACACTTAATAAAACCTATTCATTTCCTTGCGATGAACGTTCGTCGATATTTCCATGCTTAATAAAACACATTCATTACCTTGTGACAAACTATCGTCGAGATTTCCACGCTTCCTATAGGTTTTTTAAAAAAAAAAATCCACATGAGAAGATGGATGTTGGGATTCGTGATTGACCCATACTTAATATTTTCATGTGTGATTGACCCTTCAAAGGGTTTATTATGTGAGAAGGGCTTATGAGAGGGGGTTTTGGGACTTATTATGGGTCTTTCTTAGTGGACCAAAAGGGAAACCCAAGGCACATTGGGATGAAGGGGAAGATAAAATGCATTCTCTTGAATGAATTTTTTTAATTGAGATATTGGGTCTCTGAACTAGAAGTCAAAAACAATTTGGTAGGGGTATCCCAAGGGGACAATATGGGAGGTGTGTGTTTTTTAAATATATCATTATCCTTGTGACAGTGGGCCAACCCTTTACTTATCCACTTCAATACACTCACAACCATTAATCAATATTAATATATACTGGTCATAATAATTACCTTGAATATCAATTTTGACCTATTAATGTGAAGGGATAATCACAACATGAGGTGATGCAGGAGCATCTCAAGCGAGCCAGTGCAGAGACAATGGACAGTTGGAAAAGCACCCAGCATAGATTTTGAAATCACCTTGAAGTTATTGCACGATCTTAAATGAAGCCATTAAGAAGAAGCGCACTTGTAAAATGTAAATGTACCTTGAGCGATTTTCTCTTGTCCTTAGTAGGTAGAAGGCATTTATAGTAGTTAATGCAAGTAGGTAGAATTGAATGTGTAGATTAGACAGTTTTAGAGCACAAGAGGGAAACAGGATATAGACACCCTCATTGTGTATTGTAACATTATCAGAGGAAGAAGAGCATAGAAGAGAACAAAGAGCTGTGTAGCAGACTCCATGTACATACTACAGAATTTCTGAATTAATACAAAGAAATTTGTGATTCAGACTCATGGTGTTCATATATTCTTTGTGTATGCATCTTTGAATGTTATGCTCATGAATGTTTTACTCTTTCTGTCATTCAATTGCTTTTATGCTATGCATGGATGATTTCTCATTGAATGTTTGAAATCTGAGAGGAAAGGGTAATGAAATGAGTTTCAATTGTTTCTCTATCTAAGCAAGAGTTCCTGCAAGGAGTGCAGTTGAATCGTCCACAAGGAGTACGTCGACAAAGGTTAAGAGATTGTCTCTGAAATCTCAAGAGAGATAGCTTTTGTTCTCATTTCCACAGAGGTGTAGTCAGGCATAGGAGTTGTGCAAGGAGTGCCTAGGTCGACTAAAGTCTCAAGGTTGCGAACC
This sequence comes from Picea glauca, assembly GCA_000966675.3. Taxonomy (NCBI): domain Eukaryota; kingdom Viridiplantae; phylum Streptophyta; class Pinopsida; order Pinales; family Pinaceae; genus Picea; species Picea glauca. The sequence goes on from JZKD02S1884330.1 coordinate 23,256, forward strand.
TGAGAGAATAATTTAGAGACTACTACTGCAAGTGTGCGCGGAATCGAAGAAGTTAAGCATTTGAAAGTATTCAAAGGTTGCCGCAAGGAGTACGCGCAAGAGTTTTCTGAAAGACTCGAAGTTGGAGAAAATTCAGAAGAACTCGAAGTCTTCAAAGGTCATTGAAGGCAGGAAAGGAGACCAAGTACCTTGAAGTTTGTAAGAAGGCATAGTGATGAAGGACCGCGGGAGGATGAGTTCCCAGAGGAAAGAACGGACGATCGGTATTCTCTGAGGAGAATTCACGAATTTCCGTAAGCTGTTAGATCTCACAGAGAAGCAAGGGAGTTACCACGATTATTCCTAAGGGTTCTAAGCTCAAGAGGAGTAGGACCATACATCCAAGACACAAGGGCCGTTGGATTTTCATGTGGAATTCTATATCAGGGTTTTGTGGGTGGAAGTCCCATAAACTTTGCAACGGGAATCGCGAAATCACAAAACGCAAAATCCTGAAAGCCAAGAGGATTTGTGTGGGCCACGGAGGAGTCAACGAGTGGACAGGTGGCGCACTATTGACACAGAGTCAAACTCCATTGACCATTTCAAAATTTCGTGGAGAGTGAAGTTATGGAGACATTGCATTTGGATTCGCGATATTGCAAAGTCCAAAGTCCTGATGAAGTGAAGCAGCGTTAAAAAGTCAAATCTCATGAGTGTATTGGAGTTTCGGAAAATCGGGATTCAAGAGTCGAGAAGACGAGTTTCTCGACATCGCGATCGCCGAAATCACAATAGGGAAAATCCCGAAAGGAAAGAGGAAAGGTCAGCGTTGACTGTTTCGGGTTTTAGGGATTCAAGAGACCAACGGTTGACCATTGGATTCACAAAGTTGCGAAGTCCAATCTCCCAAGTGTAAAGAGGGGATCCCATGAGAGTTGTTGTGGGTGCAGATTTCCCGATAGGGAAATAGAACAGTCGTTTAGATTTCTTCGGGCCAGTGGTAAAGGAAAGATCCTGTGTTGACGTGGACCTTCCGACCTACAGGATGAGAGGTTGAGGGTGTCGACGTCAATTTGGTATCATAGCACATAAATTTTCTTTGCTTTCTGTAGCAAAGACAAAAAAGAGAATTCACCATGTCGCCAAGGAGAAGGGACAGGAAAACACCTGATCCACCAGAGGAGAGGGAAATGCCAAGAAGAAGAGGCAGGCAGATGACAGATCGAACTATGGAGAGAAGAATGGGTGATCTACGAGCCATACTCGAAGACATGGAGACAACACAAAGGCATACGGTCAGTGTTGGGGATCTTAGTGATTCTAAAAGTGAGATTGAGGCTGAACGTGAAGAAGAATTTGCAGCTAAAGATGCAGCAAACAAACACTTGATTAGAGCTATTACAAGAATGGGTGCAAGAGTGAAGATGGACATTCTAGTTTATGAGGGAAATCTGGATGCAGAGGAGCTTCTAGATTGGATTAGATATCTAGACACATACTTTGACTATGAAGACGTCGAAGAGGACAAGAAGGTCAAGCATGTTGTCATGAGATTGAAGGGACATGCAACATTGTGGTGGGATGAACT
>JZKD02S1884330.1:31941-50267 GCA_000966675.3 Picea glauca
TTATACATCTAATTTTTCTTTGATTTATGTTTTTTTACATTCATAAAATTGACAATTGGGGTATCATAATCATCCAAGGACATTGTATTTCGTGTGCCTTGTCCTTCTATTGTTTTTGTTTCCATGCGCTCATGTACCATACTTCTAGTACATCGCTGAGAAGGGCGTCAAGGTATCTGTTCAGGGTCGTGAACTGCAACATTGAAAATGATCATATCAATATGTTGAAATATAATTGAAATAACTAATTCATTATTTTGATTAACATTACACTATTTCTCTTTACCTGTCTGTGTAGCTGTGACAATTGGTGTGTTAATTTATTTTCCACTTGGTTCCTCTCATAGTTCACCCTCCTGAGCTACATGCTCTTCAATTTTGAGAAGATAATATACAAGTATAAGTCAGGAAATAAATATCTACAATCACAGTAAATATTTCTAATTCTGAAGCATACATACCGGAATGGGTACTCTTCTCTCCACTATCATTGGACATTTGCACCCTTGTATGACATTGTGTCTACTAAATTCCAATAGATTCACTGTTGCGGTAGCACTATTGCTTGAAAAAAAACATAAATACTTAGTTAAGGGTGATATAATAAAATATGAATAGACTTTACAAGCATGCTACTGCAGTTTCCTTATTCATTTTATTTACCTGTGTGGCTGGGGAGATAGGAGTTTGGCCCAAGATTTTTCTATATTCAATCAAACTTTTAAAATCATGCTTATAACCAAGCTTTAGGTCCTCCTCGGTGGCAGTAGTGTCGAACATATTTAACTGCAATGCATAACACCATTAAAAATACCAATAACAAAAACATATATTTGTTCACTACTGTTAAATAAATATTAACCACAGTTAATCACTTAAATCTTACGATTCTGGCTTTTAGTTTTCCATAGCCACCCTGGCCTAGTTTATGCTACCCTTGTTTTTCCACACTAGCCTTGGTTTCTTTGGAGGTGTCTGGTAGCCTACATATGGAATTTTTTAAAAACATTAGATATCAGAATTGTTACTTAAAACAAGAAATAAAAACATAAATGATCATATTTCACTAATAATATGACATGTGTTGTACCTTGATTGACCAAATCGTGGATGTCTTCCTTGTTTTTTAAACAAGTTCTCCTTTTCATCCTCTATCAGGGCCTTCCACTCTTTCTCTGGAACCATGGGAGGGCACTCATGCTTGAGGTCTAATTGCAATTTCTCCCTATACAGGGCCCTGGTATATTTTAAATTCTCGTTGGCTAACTTTGTAACCACTTTCTTGTTGAAAGTGTTTTCGAACAAGTTTACCATGTGGTCTATTAAATCGTCTCTTCTTTTTCTATCTTGGCCATTCCATCGTGTGCAAATGGTGGGGAAAAACAACTCAATGCTTTGTGATTTAAGTTTCTATAGAAAACATCGTTTCTTGTAGAAACGTGTTATCCATTAATTAATAATAATCTCAACAAATGTCCATTTCATTTTCATGAAAAAAATGAATCAATTAATTACCAATTACCTACAATCTTCTGAATCTTGATCGGAACACATGCATCATCCACCAGAAAGGTGACAACTAGTGATATGGTGATTTTAATTCGTTCTTCTCCATGCAGAATATTTTCCTCTCCATCTACAGTACATTCCTCTCTAGAGTCATGTGGAGTCCTAGGCTCTGGCTCATCATGCTCCATCGTGTCATGCCGGTCAAAATCATTGTGCTCATCAATGGATTCGAGGGGAAACTCAGGAGGCTCAAAAAGCCTCGATTGCACATTTCTATGTTGACATTGTTTTTGCATTGGACCATCATTGCTACTTATAGTAGTTGTAGGATCGACAGGTTCCCGATGCATGGGGTTTAAAAAATCCTACAAACGGAAAACTTTACTTTATCAGATCATATAGAAAATATAAAACAAAAAAATAGATATGAAATTGTCATACCTGATAAAAATACGTGAATATGCCACTTACCCCAAAATTAGTTATTTTATTTTATAGCTCTACAATTATTTCCCTGTCCTCCTGTGGCAAGGCTCTTTTGCTATGCAAACCCAGATATTCTATGTTAGTCTTATTCAAGGCCTTCGTTAGAGTTGTCATTGGGTCAGTGGAATAAAATATTTCATTCTCATCAATATCCTCAGTGGGAGCCTTCCCACATTGACCATGCCACAATACATTGATGAATAAAATTAATGAGATGAACTTTAACATTTGAGAAATTTAGTTATTGTAGTCATAATTTATTATTGTATTTAACATTTACCTGCTGAGGCACAGCGGGTGCCTTTCCACTATCACCCTGGACAGATGTAGTAGGTGATTTTCAGACACAGTCATCTTGGACAGAAGTTGACACAATAAATCAATCAACAAAAGTTATGAAATTCACCTGTAACATTTAAAAAATGAAATATTGGAGTAATATTAGAAAAAAAAATGAAATTTCATAAATTTAGTTGTTGTAGTCATAAGTTGTTATTGTATTTAACATTTACCTGGTGAGGCATAGCGGGTGCCTTTCCACAGTCACCCTGGAAAAATGTAGTGGGTGATTTTCTACCACGGTCACCCTGGACAGATGTTGACACAATAAATCAATCAATAAAAGTTATGAAATTCACCTGTAACATTGAAAAAATGAAATATTGCAGTAATATCAGAAAAAAAATAATGAAATTTCAGAAATTTAGTTGTTGTAGTCATAAGTTGTTACTGTATTTAACATTTACCTGCTGAGGCACAACGGGTGTCTTTCCATGGTCACCCTGGATAGATGTAGTGGGCGATTTTCCATCACGATCACCCTGGAAAAATGTTGACACAATAAATTAATCAACAAGAGTTATGAAAGTAATTGTAACATTAAAAAAATGAAATATTGCAGTAATATCAGAAAATAAATAATGAAAAATGAAATATATCCAGTAAAAAATTGAAATATTGCAGTGATAAATTGTAAAAATGATTGATCAAAGGTTGAGTTGAATGGTATGTAATATATTTACCCCCATAGCTGCACCCCCTCCATCTATTCAATTTAAGTTGTAATCGATCAACAACTCTTCACCTGGAACTATTGTTTTTGTTGCACATACAAATATACGATTTCCTTTGCGTCCCTCAAATATGCAATTTAGTTTCTTAGTTGTTTCCACTGGTCATGTACTATTTATAAATATCCCAATGTTTTCAGTAGCTTTTGGCCTTCCATCAATATACATAGTTTCCCCTTTATTTTGATTGTTATCTATTAGTTGTATATAATTTGCAACAACTCCATATATTTTCATACTTCGCGTATATTGGACCAACATCAACTTGTGATTGTATTTGTATAATGGTTCGACATACTCCAACAATTTAGTTATAGTGCCATAGCTAACCTTTATGCCATCCATGGAAAATAACCCCAATCCATGTAAGGACGAAGGAGCAATGTGATACATCCTCCCACTGATGAAGAAATTTGTGTCCACTTTAGGTAGCTCCTTAGGTGCCCATCATTGCACTAAATGTTTATACCTCAAGGGAAACTCAATGTCACCTATTCTCTCAGCATCATAATTACATGACCCTCCATTGGCAATAAAAAATTGCATGCATATACAAAATATTTTCCTTACCTTTTCAAATCTAGTTGATCTAGAACCGGTAGATCTAGTACAACACGTCTCACTTTCAACCTCTCTTAGTATATATTGATCATCACTTGAGGAAGATAGATCTGACAGATACCTATTTGGTCGTACCTACACTCGTTAAAACAAGAAGATAAGTTATCGTGCCAATATACGTTTGCGGTACCAGCATAGTTGCATATAGTTGCATTTAGTTGCAATATAGTTGCATATAGTTGCATAAGTTGCATTGTTGCATATTGTTGCATATAGTTGCATATAGTTGCATATAGTTGCAATATAGTTGCATATAGTTGCATAAGTTGCATAAGTTGCATTTTTGCATAAAGTTGCATATAGTTGCATATAGTTGCATAGTTGCATATAGTTGCATATAGTTTCATATTTGCATATAGTTGCATACAAAATTGTCATATAGTTTCATATAGTTTCATAAGTTGCATATAGTTGCATACTTACACAAGTTGCATGTAGTTGCATATACTTGCATAGTTGTATAAAGTTCCATAAGTTCCATAAAGTGGCATAAGTTGCATGTTGCATGGTTGCATATAGTTGCATATATTTGCATACAAAATTGTTGCAATATAGTTTCATATAGTTGCAATACAGTTGCATATAGTTGCATAGTTGCATAGTTGGATAAGTTGCATATTTGCATATAGTTGCATAGTTGCACATAGTTGTTATATAGTTGCATAAAGTTGCATATAGTTGCATATAGTTTGTGGTACCAACACAATTGCATATAGTTGCATAAGCTGCATTGTTGCATAAAGTTGCATATAGTTGCATAAGTTGAATATAGTTGAATAGTTGCATATGTAACATCCCTCTCTGGCGCACTAAGAACACCTATTCTTTGAGGACACTTGCTCACAAGTGATCCAGACTATTTTGATATTAAAACATCTGTCCTTGATTATGATGCGTTATGATAGATGACATGATGTTTTTCTGCATTGACATAGACAGGTGCTATTGACTCGGTTTTACTGAGTGTGCAATGTTTTGGACCTTGAGGATGCAGAGGCATCGACAAAACCCCTTGTACTTAGGATAGAGTCAGGGAGTGTGCTATTGGGGTTTGATTGTTTTACTATGATTTTAGTACATTTGATTAGATGATATGATGTGGACATGTTCTGACATGATCGTTGATGATGCAGGATGACAATAGCTTGCCGAACAAACTCACATGTGAAGTAAAGGAGCCACACATGACTACCATAGAGGTTGAGGGAGAGGTGTGGACAGTAGCCCTTCCACAACCTACTAGCACTCCCACCGTGGCTCGAACTATAGGTTAACGATTACCTAGTTCGAGAGGACCCATGATGCCGCAAGGGTAGACTGCGACAGTCACTCGCGATGATTCTAAGGGGCACGCAATACTGTGGGGGCCTTATTCCTTAGAAACCCTTAGTCTCCCACAAGTTCAGCTGGCAGAGTGATGACTCCAGGGGTTATTGATGTCTACCAATCAGTCAAGAGGAAAGTGGCACCCTTGGAGCACGTGGTGCATCCTGAAGTGCATGTCGCGCAAAAGAAGAAAAGAGGCAAGTGGCACCCTTGGAGCACGTGGTGCATCCTGAAGGGCATGTCGCGCAAAGGAGCAGATGAGGAGAGTGGCACCCTTGGAGCACTTGGTGTGTCCTAAAGGGAACGTTGCGTTGATGATGATAGAGGGTTGAACCTAGATGGCCATAAGACATATAACACATTAAGAAATTTTAAAACAACTCCCCTAATTAAATGTCGCCCGGTTCAGAATCTAAGTCCTAAGATTGAAACTTTTCTAGGGGTAAAATTTTGTCTACCCTTGAGAAAACATCTCTAAAAATAAAAAATGGGAAAATTTAAAAAAAAAAGCCATTTAAGTAATAATTTTGGTCTTCATAAATTTTTGGGGTAAAATGAAGAGAGTAATAATTTAATTAAAAGCCGTGGATATAAAATATAAAGAAGAATTTAATTATTTAACTTGTGAAAGTGTAAAAGATATTAAATTATTAATAAAAAGGAAAAAGGGGTTAATTGGGCAACTGCCATTTTGGCTCTAATAAAAAGGGGAAAGAAGGGAATAATAAAAATTAGGAAAATAGGGAATGGAGGTGGCATAAAAAGATAAAGGTAAGAAAAACAAGATGTCAACTTAGTAAAGAATCCGCATTCAAGAACCTTCTAATTTTGAACTAACTTAGCTTTTTCATTTTAGCAAAAGTATTTAAAACCTATGACGGAATCTAGGGACACTTAGGAGTAAATTTAGGAGTAACTCTAGGTGGGTGAGGGAAATGAGACTTTTATTAATTTAAAGGAAATAATTATAGGAGGAAAGTGGGGGATGGACGACACTTGTACGAAGGAGAATTATTAGAAGATTTTTATAAAAACTTAAATTTAATGAGATTAGGGAAAGAATGAAAGTTCTAAAATTCTATAAAAGAGAGAGAGGAGAGGGAAGAAAGGGGGATCGACTATTAGCGTAACGTTACGCTGTCGGAATAGTGACTTCACTGATTTACTTGTGAGGAGTTGGGATTTCGCAACTCGGATAGGAGTGGTAGCTCGGCCTTGTGAGGCGAGCTGGGAGCTAGATGTACCATCTGGATAGTATGTGGTCCCTTTGCGGCTTAGGGGGATAAGGGGGAAGCAGAGTACCCCTAGCGTTGGTTGGGAGGTACCGGTGAGGTCTCGACAGTCAGCGAGCGGGAACGGCATGGAGCACGGAGACGACACTTGGAGCAAGTGAACAGGAAACGGTACACATTTTTGTTGATTGATAGAAGGTTGTAGGATGTATTTTTTGGATCTGTAGGTGTGTTGAGTAGGTAAACCGTTTGTGTAGTTCATGACTAAAATTTTTATAGCCTAGATCAATGATTTGGTTGTTTGATGTCTGCGCCCTTTTATCCCAAGTGTATGGTGTATGGATTTTCTGCGTAGTGTCGGCTATCCCTGCAACCGTTCCAACCCCTTTCACTTGGTTCCTAGCACTCCCACTGTCGTCTGCGTTGGGTGGGTTTTCTGGCTGAAAAATGATTTAATTTGGTGTTTGCAAATTCAATGGAAGTGTTTTATTTACATGAATTTATGTTTTCCTTTAATGCTGGAAGTTGAGGTCCGCAATTTGAATGAAAGGCATTTCTTTTTACTTGAATTTTTGTCCACTGTGGTTAATGAAAACCTCTTAATGTTGGAAGTTGGTATATGACATTTATACCTTGAGTCTTCATCACTGTTGTGGGGAATTTAACCCTGAGTGCTCTGGGTGAATTATGTCTAGATGAATTCGTTTGGTATGCTCATCGATTGTTTGGGCATTGAAGCTCTGCTTCTCAAACTACCCGTCCAGCCGCGTTTCACCCACTTATCCCCTGCTAGCGTTTGTAGCCTCCATAGACGTGTTCCTTTCTCACTATGCACAAGGCGTCCCTACTTCTGATCACCGTCAGATGTCCCTGAATTTTACTGTGTAGAATTCTCTGGAATCGCTCCTTCTAACTGCCACGTTTTTCCTTCTTTTTGACTGTGTCTATGTTAAAAAATGATTAGGTTTCCATGAAAGAGGCATCATTTCCATCTTTCTGAGGGCAGTGAGTGTTTCATGCTCGGGTGGATGGTTGCGCTCGTTCACTTTTCTCCTTATATTTACAGATTCATCGGCTTCATTCATTGTCTAGTTATCCGCATTGTTTGGATTCCCTTTGCCCAACGATGGGTCACAACCGCCTCAGTTAATGACAGCGATCCTGAGGATTGTGTATCCTTGACGGGTTTGTTGCAGTCCTGCACCCCTGCATTTGATCTAGACACTCACCTTGTGTTTCCTTGGGGCTACGGATCTCTGAATTTTTCTCGTAATCCATGGTTGGCAGCGACCTGATGGTTTCACTCTGATCACTGCCAACTTGATGCACAAATTCTGGCATGTGCACATCAGTTGCGAGATTGGTTTCTGACAGGAACTCATAGCCACTCATTTTTGTGGTTATTAATAACTTAAACTGTGATGATAAGGCGTAAATGGTAGTGACTGTAATATATTGTTGATAATGTAAATGAAATGTTATTGCGATAAAATAAAACGTAAAGTTAGTGATGGATATCATATAAAAGGTAAGGTCATTGATATTTAATTACAATATTTTCGTAATATCAAAGGTAAGGATATCATATTTTATGGAAGTGTTATCGAAATTTCATTGTTATTTATATCCAATAAAATGTTAAGTCCTGGCTATTTTAATTGCAATGTTATCGAAGATAAAAGTAATGATATGGTGGTCTTATGGTAATGTAATTGTAGTTCCTTTATTATTGATAACAATTAAATGTAAATTCCTTGTTATCTTAATTGTAATCTTGTTGTAAGATAAAAAGTAATGACATGGTTATTTTATGGTCATGTTATTGTAGTTGTGATTAATGTTATGGAGCACACTATGTACTAGTTTTCCAAGTTTCTTAAATGAATCAATTAGGATGGTTAGACAAAATATTTTCCCCCATTAAAGGCGCCCCACGATTATTCTAAGCGTTGTCTAAAACTCATTTACCCTTCACCTCTAGAATTTAAGTGGTAAAATTTCCATCTACTCCACCCTTCTTACCTTGAACTAGTTTCAGTCGATGTTGTGTGGAGCAATGCCCTTTCTTTTTATCCTTAAATTCACACTATTTTAGATATGCGCTTGGATGAAAAATTTTGTTAAAAAAGGTCCATACTTGTCATTACTGGAGGGTACACTCATTATAGTTGATAAATAACCTTCCTTATAATGATAACCGACAGAATAAAACGAATTTATGTGTAGATAGAGAGGATAATTATTTATAGATAGTATTGATGCTAAAATGTTTATGGTAATTACAACCAAATGGGTAAGATCTTAAGCAAAAAAATTATTTTCAAGCATTAATTATTCCAAAAAAAATTATACCTACAATTGATGTTATGATGGTGTGTCCATGTGCCTTGAAGGGAATTAATAATTAGGAGGCACCATGAAAAGAGGTGATGCTTTTTGAATTAAGTTACAGTTTTTGCGCCATGAAATCAATACTTTTGTTTTGGATGTTGTGTTAATTATTGGTTCATGATTACTGGCTATCGATTATAAATTTAGATCATTGAGTTAATGTTAATGTTAATTTTTATGCTTGCGATACAATATTTGAATATTGCGTTAATTAGGGATTTATGATCATTGCGTTTTGGAGACAATTATTGGTTCATAATTATTGTCTATCGAATTATAAGTTTAGATCATTGATTGAATGTTGATGTAAACCTTACAATGTTTGCATCAAATGATTTTAGGATATGTCGTTAATTATTGATCTATGATTAAAGATGAAATGCTAATTATTGCGTTAAATGACAATTATAACTATTCATTATATTCACGATTATAAATAGTGACTAGTTATCTTGTCAAATGTTAAACTAGTTGAAGTTCAGACTTGTACAATAAGGTCCCTTGAATGTTGTTTTAGAGGGTACCTTGATGATGAATTATGATCTAAATTTGCGCAATGGAATGGCCTTAAGACTCATATAGATTGTAGTCCCTTGTTTAAGTAATGTTGTACTGGGTTGTAAACTTTTGTGTGCTTGGTCTGCTTGTGTCGAGCAGGACATAGACACCTCCATGTTCCTCAGAACAGTCGCCAGCCCTGAGACCTTAAATGGTTAAAATCGATGGGAACCTGGGCTTGAGAATTGCTTATGTTTCTTGGAGTTCCTAACCATTGCAGGGTAGGATGGATGGGTAGTCAATCTTATTTATAGTCGATTGATTGTCGTTTAATGCATGTAGATACTTGGTGTGTGTCTTAGGTCGTCATGTTGTGGTTGTTGTTGTATGCATCTTGTTCATCATCAGGTGTCGATGCAGAGTCGAATGTGTTTATTACCCTTACACACATGAACAGACTATATATATATATATATAAAAAAAAATCACTTGTTATATGAGGATCATCGTCATAATGAGGAGGAACATTACATATGGTATCCGAGCTTGTTCAACCCATGACTTGGGATTTCTACGGATTTCATTGACATGATTGGATTACACTATTGCTAATCGAGTTGATTGTGTGCATGCAGGTAATAATGGTTAGAGGACGTCGTGGAGGCAGACGACGGGGTGCTAGGGGAGGAGGTGTGATGCCTCCAGTAGCATCCACACCGGAGGGGTCTAACCCCTAGGGAGACGAGCAAGTTCTCGGGTAGGAGTGGATAGTAGTTGGAGATGTAATTGGAATGATGAGATCCTTTCAACGCATGTTCGAGGCACTGATCATCCATTAGGACGGAGATGAGGCCAGAGCGTCGGCACCCGCTGAGGATTCGCCAAGCGCACCGACCATTATTGGTAGCATTCACCATGAACTCGAGAAGGTTAAATTTCCTAAGTTCTTTGGTGCCTCGGATGGCGCAACCACCGAGGCATGTTTGGAGAACATGGCGATGTGCTTCGCACTTCAAGATTATAACTCCAACATGAAGGTCTGCATGGCGGTATTTCAACTGAAGGGGAGCGCTCTTCTATGGTGGAAGATGCTCCTACCACAACTGAACATGGTCATCGAAGACGTGTCATGGGAACTGTTCAAGGAACGTTTCCGAGAGAGGTACCTTTCAGAGGAATTCATTGAGAATTAGCTCAATGAGTTCAACGCCTTATGACAGGGAGGTCGTACGGTGCCCGAGTATGAGGCTTGTTTTATGAAGCTGGTCCGGTATGCTCCGCAGCTTAACACAGAGAAACTTAAGGTCAACAGGTTTGTATTCGGCCTTAATGATAGCATGTGTGAAAAGGTTAGGATTTTGATGCCTCAAACCTTGCACGATGCCGTCCAAAGGGCCCTCATAGCAGAGGAGGAGATTATCAGTGGGGGTCAGACCAGGACTCCAGTGAGACTAGAAGGGCAGGTTTCATCTGGAGCACAGTAGCACCAGGCACTAGTGAGACATATGTCGGAATATCGTGGCTTCCAGAGGGGATCCACTTTCACTACACACCGATGACCACCACCTCAGCAGTGGAAACCTTATCGAGGACCAACACATCATCAGCAGCGTCGCCCGCAGCAACAATAGTTCAGGCCTGTTCAGCAGAATAGACCAGGGTACCAGGCTGGTGGGCTGTTAGCCTCTACTTCGGGTACCAGGACTACTGGGCCGAAGACGGGGTGTTGGATGTGTGGGGAGCCACACTACCAACACGACTGTCCTGTGGAGAGGACCCGAGCGTCCATATCAGCAGGACCCACTACCGTGGGAGATATGGGCAAGGCCCATCGGATTCATGCAGCGGTGAATAACCACCAGGCAGAGAACCAGTCGACTGTGCTCGAGATGACAGGTACTGTCGCTGACTAGACCTTTAGTATTTTGATAGATCCCGGTGCTACCAAGAGTTTCATTTCTAGTGTAGCGCTAAAAAGGATTAAGGTAAAGGCAGTCGAACAAGACAAGTTTAGCTTCGTAGAGATGGCTTCTGGAGCCAAACAGAAGGTTGGAGGAAGGGTTACGAGTTTTTCCCTTAACCTGGGAGAGTTTGCCACGAGGGACAACTTGTACATCATGATATTAGGATCTTATGATGTCGTGATTGGTATGGATTGGTTGGAATTGCATGAGGTGATACTCTACTGTAAGACAAAATGGTTGAGCTTGGTCAATGATGAGGGACAAAGACATGTGATTATAGGACGGAACCAGGGAGTCTCCCTGAGGTTTGTCTCTTCCTTACAACTACAGAAGAGTATGCACAAGGGGTGCAGGGTTTATGCGATCCTTGCATTAAACGAAAAGGGAGTAGAAGAAGGTCTAGAACACCTTCCAGTGGTGAGAGAGTTTGCGGATGTATTTCCAGAGGAGTTACTTGGGATGCTACCAGAGAGAGAATTGGAGTTTACCATAGAACTAAAACCAGGGACTGAACCGATAGCAAGAACGCCTTATCAGATGTCGACCCTAGAGTTGCAAGAGTTGAAAATGAAACTGAAGGAGTTGTTGGACCTGGGAATGATATGTACTAGTGTATCTCCATGGGGTGCACCTGTTATTTTCATATGAAAGAAGAACAGATCGTGGAGGCTTTGCATTGACTACTGTCAACTGAACAAGGCTATGATCAAGAATCAGTATCCCTTGCCGAGAATTGATGATCTGTTCAATCAAATGAAGGGTGCGACAGTGTTCTCCAAGATTGATTTGCGATCAGGGTATCACCAGTTGCAGATCAAGGAGGATGACATCCCTAAGACCGCCTTTAAGATGAGATTTGGACATTATGAGTTTATTGTTTTACTGTTTGGACTGACAAACTCCCCAGGGGTATTTATGAGTTTGATGAATGGGGTGTTCCACAAATACTTGGACAAGTTCATCCAAGTATTCATTGACGATATCTTGATTTACTCTCGTACGATTGAGGAGCATGACGAACACTTGCACTTGGTACTACAGTGACTGCGAGAGCACAAATTGTATGGGAAATTGTCCAAATTGTCTTTTTATCAATCAAGGATTCACTACTTAGAGCATGTCATCTCCAACAAAGGTATCACCATGGATCCAGCCAAGGTTGAGGCTATTATGGAATGGCCTGCGCCGACGAATGTCATGGAAGTGCATAGATTTATGGGTTTAGCAGGATACTATCGATGGTTTGTTGAGGGATTTTCGAAGATAGCAAATCCGATCACAAAATTGCACAAGAAAAACAAGAAGTTTGTTTGGACCGAGAAATGCGTGGAAGAATTTTGAAGGCTTAAGGATTTGTTAACAACAACACTGATACTAAAGGTCCCTGACATGGACGAAGACTTCTTGGTATGCACAGATGCATCCAAGGAAGGTTTAGGTGGAGTCTTCATGCAAGATGGACGAGTGATTGCTTACATGTCAAGGAAACTGAGAAGGCATGAGGAGAACTATGCGACACCCGATTTGGAGTTATTATCCATCATATATTCCTTGAAGGTTTGGAGACACTACCTTGTTGGACAAAAATTTGAACTAAAGACTGATCATTGTGGACTACAACACATTTTTACGCAAAGCGACCTGAACGCGCGACAATGACGTTGGTCGGAATTGCTTAGCGAGTACGACTTTGAGATTACTTACATAAAGGGAATAATGAACCGAGTGGTAAATTCTTTTAGTCAGAGACCATGTATATTTTCAGTGTTGCCTCTTCAGACGAATCTACATGAGAAGATTCTCACTTTACAATGTGACGATGATTGGTACAAAGAGGTCGAGGGTTTTATCGGAAAAAACACAATGATGGTACCACGATATAAGGGATTTTCATTTGATAGCGATGGGTTATTGAGGTTTAGAATTTGGATTTACATACCACCAAATGACGAGTTAAGGATGTTGATCCTGAGCGAGGCTCATAGAGTAGTTTACATGGCTCACCTGGGAGTCACGAAGATGAGGGCACACCTTAAACCCTTATTTTTCTGGAAGGGAATGAAGGCCGACATAGTCAACTATGTGGCCAAATGTCTAGACTGTCAACAGGTAAAGGTTGAACATAGACACCCAGCAGGATTACTTCAACCACATGCCATCCTGAAATTGAAATGGGAGGTTATTTTGATGGATTTTATTGTTGGATTGCCACTGATGGCAAGGAGACATGACTCGATTTTTGTAGTAGTAGACACTCTGATGAAGAATGCTCACTTTATTCCTATGCGTACAACGTATTAGGCACTTGACATAGCTAGAGTTTTCATCAGTGAGATTGTGAGGCTGCATGGCGTGCCTAAGAATATTATATCCGAATGAGGTTCGGTGTTTACTGGACGATTTTGAATGAGTTTCCAAGAGGCCTTGGGAACCCAACTTAACTTTAGTACTGCGTATCACCTGGAGACTAACAGGCAGACCGAACGAACGAACCAAACCTTGGAGGACATGTTGCGCATGTATGTGATGGACCAACAAAAGCGTTGGGAATAATTCTTGCCTCTAGTAGAGTTCGCTTACAACAAGAGTTACCAGAGCACCATTAAAATGGTGCCTTTCGAGTTTCTTTACGGGCGACTTTGTCGGATGCCCTTGAGTTGGGATTGGCTTGAGGATAGGGTCCTGGTGGGACTAGAAGCAATCCAAGAAATGGAAGAGCAAATGAAAACCATAAGACAAAGGATTAAAGAAGCACAGGATCGACAGAAGAGTTATGCTGATGCACACCGAGTCGGCCGTAGTTACGAGGTCGGTGATCAAGTCTTCTTGTGAGTTAAACCACATAAGAGTTCGATCAAGTTTGGAAAGGGAGATAAACTCTCTCCTAGGTTCATGGGACCTTTCGATATTGTGGAGAAAAAGGGGCCCGTGGCCTATCAACTAGCCTTGCCTGATTCTTTGATGCATATGCATGATGTTTTTCATGTATCTGTTTTGAGACATTACATTAGTGATCCTACACATGTGATTGACATGAGTTCCTTGCAGGTATCGAATGAGGGAGCGCTCACGGTTGAGCTGGTCCGCATCTTAGATCATCGCATTCGACAGTTACAACGTCAAACGGTAGACCAAGTCAAGGTCCAATGGGACAATTATAGTTCGTACTCGGCGACCTGGGAGGACGCATATGGTATGCGCCAACAGTTTCCATTTTTGTTTGATAGATAGACATATGATAATGTGATACGCTTATTTCGGCATTATACTATGAAACTTCGGGATGAATTTTAGACCAAGAGGGGGTGTATGTAACATCCCGCTCTTGTGCACTGAGAACACCTATTCTTTGAGGACACTTTCTCACAAGTGATCCAGACTATTATGATATTAAAACATCTATCCTTGATTATGATGCGTTATGATAGATGACATGATGTTTTTCTGCATTGACATAGACAGGTGTTATTGACTCGGTTTTATTGAGTGTGCAAGGTTTTGGACCTTGAGGATGCAGAGGCATCGACGAAAATGCTTGGACTCCAGATCGAGTTAGGGAGTGTGCTATTGGGGTTTGATTTTTTTACTGTGATTTTAGTACATTTGATTAGATGATATGATGTGGACATGTTCTGACACAATTGTTGATGATGTAGGCTGACGATAGCTTGTCGACCAGATTCACATATGGAGTAAAGGGGCCACACACGACTACCAGAGAGGTTGAGGGAGAGGTGTGGACAACATACCTACCATATCCTACTAGCACTCCCGCCATGGCTCGAAATATAGGTTAACGATTACCTAGTTCGAGAGGAACCACGATGCTGCGAGGGAAGACTGTGACAGTTGCTCGCGATGATTCTAAGGGGTGTGCAATAAGGCAGGGGCCTTATTCCTTAGAAGCCCTTAGTCTCCCACAAGTTCACCTAGTGGAGTGTTGACTCCAGGGGTTATTGATGTCTACCAATCAATCAAGAGGTGAGTGGTTGATCTGTAGGATCTTTTAATGACTATGGTTGAGTTTTAATTTTGCATGCATTAATTAGCCATTTGAGAAAACTTAGTGAAAGAATGAGGAAAGAAGAGGAATTATGATAGGCATATACACATATGTAGATCTAAAATGAAATAATAGACAACAAACCATAACACGTAGATTTATAACAGAGTTCGGCACAACTTTGCCTACGTCTCCTGGCCTTTGTCTCTGTGGGGGAGGCTTCTTTATTTCTATTCAAAAGATCAAAAGTACATTTCTGCAGTGCCAATTGGCTACAAGACTGATCTGGTCATGTTCTTCTAGATCTCAAGAACCATGCAAAGAAAATGACACGCAAAACGAACGTCCAGAGCTCCCAGAAATGACCCGACAATGTCTGCTCCTCAAAAGCTTCCCTGCATAAAAATGGATTTGGCTTGGCTTCCCTTCAGCATAAATCTGCTCTGAATGCCTCTTCATGGCCTCAAACAAGCCTGATTTATATAGATTTGAAGTTGGTTTCTCATCTCCAACTTCCTCCCAAAATTTGGGCTCCAAAAATGCCCAATATCTCCCAAAAATGGAGAAAATGCATTAAAATCAGGCTCAATATCTTTTAAAAATCAAAACTATAACCCAAAACCCATTTTTAACAAAAATCAGGTGCAACCCCCAAAACTTTCATGCCCTAGGTCATTTGGGTCGGTCATGTGGCCATGCGCTCTGCTGTTGTGCACTCTGGCCCCCTGTATTCAGCTCCTAGTCATTGGTATGGGCGTAGAACCACGGGCTGGTGGTTATAACAAACTCACGCCCTGTTTTATTATGGTCCCAGGTCATATGCAACTTCCCGGGAACCGAGGGCCAATCCCTATCTAACCTCTCACCGATCTGCGTTGTGTTCGCCCGGTCATATGTGACAGCGATACTACCAAGGGCTAGGGCTAGGCCCCGACCCTTTTCCCACCGACGAAACCTTTAACCGAAGTTAAATACAATTCACGCCATATAGTTTACAAGAACCAACCATAGGGTTGGTGGTTAGCCCAGCCTTGCCAGTCCTCAGCCCATAGGGGAGGTCGCGGCTTCAGCTCCCAACCAAGCCATATAACTTTTACACAAAACCAGAGATCCAACCACCAGGTGCCACATGGCAGCCCGTGACTGGGCCACGTGGCACCTCAAAAACCAACCAAAACATGCCACACATTAGTCGCTGATTGGTCCACGTGCTTGCTACCTGTCACTGTACATTTTCCACGTCATTTCCCTGTCACATCAGTTGCTGACATCATCTGTGCCATGTGTCACCCTTACAGTGGTGACACGTGTCACCCCTGGATAGGTCCAGGTGTACGCCAAATCAACCTGTCATGCTCTGCCATGTGTCACCTCCCGGGGTTTCCAAGTCAGTTGTACGACCATACAGCCTGTACAGTCATCATGCCATGTGGCACTGTACGGACTGTACAGTCCTCCCCCTTTTTTTTTTTGCCTATTTGGCTTTTCAGACAGAACACGATGTCTTCTGCATACGAAGCCCATTTGATGAAGTAAATATACCACCGGAATCAGGAAGACGAGACGGACGCAATGGTATTGGTTTTGTTGCATTCCAAGAAATTTCATTTTTTAGCATTTCTAAACCCTGTCAGGCTTCTGGATCTAACTCTGGATCACACCTCCCCACAAAAAGACATTTTGGTCCCCAAAAGGTTACTGACCAGTCAACAAGATTGGGATAGGCCACCCGGCTTGTCTGTTGTCTTTAATCTCTGTCCTATGCACCTGTCTCATCAAGATCAACTGTAACACAATCATGACAACTGACAGTATATTGTTAGCCATTTGAACCCTATTACATCTTACTGAAGCCACTATCATCCATGTAGAAAACATTTCTAATGACAACATCAAAAAGACGACTGCAAATGAGCTGATATACTTGAAATATATGCACGACATGAGCTTATCTTGAAGCAACTTATGATTGATTTTCCATTCAACAACCATGTCTTGTTCTTGCTTAAGATCAATTACTTCATTTGAAACAATTACTGGTTTGTTGTTTGCTTGCACTGCCTTCTTTAATTGTTCCATTGTTTGAAGTGTTTTATTTTCTTTAACATGATGAGCATGAACCACACAATCTTGACCTGCTTTAGTGAATTGATATTGATTCTTTTTCCTATAGAAGATTGCCTTACGATCATATAAATATGGGCTACCTAAGACCATTCCACATTCTCTTAACGACACTACATCACATGTTACTTCGTCCACATACTTAGATGAAATTGTAAATTTGATTGTGCACTTCTTTGTTATGTGCATCTGATGATGATTTCTTATCCATTTAAGTGTGTAAGGCTTATGATGTAGTTGTGTTTTTAATCCCAATTGCTTAACCAACTCTTATGAGATTAGATTAGATTGAGATCCAGTGTCGATTAATGTGTCTATCTTTGTGTGTCGCATGCTTACCCTTATATGAAGCAAATTGCTTCTACAATCAATGTCTTCACCAAATTTATCTGTCATACCAACCAATGAGATCTTTGACTCATCACCTAAATCCGATCCCAAGTCTGTGGGTTTTGATGTCGTTGCCACTATTTGCATTCCCTTCTTTTCTTTGAACCACTTTGACCTCTTCTTGGGTTGGAACTGCCAACATCTGTCCTCATCATGTCCCTCTTTCTTGCAATGTTTGCAAGAGGGTTTTCCTTCCTTCCTGGTCACTGCATTTTCATTCTTGCCATGCCTTTTCCTCTTGTCCTCTTTCCTTGAAGACGATGATTCCCCTGACACACCTGCTTTCCCTGCTTCAATATACGTAGCTTGAATAGAAACCTCATCAAGGTTAGTGGGTCCAAACATGAAAACAGTATTTCTAATATGCCCAGGTAAGCCTCCTATATACTTCATAAGAGTTTCTTGTGTTTGCAAAGGAATATCTAACATTAATGCCATTTTTTGAAATTCATCGGTGTATTCTTGCACTGTTTGTCTTTTTCTTAGTTTTAAAGATTTCCATTCAATTATTTCTTCTTATTTATAACCCAAAGGATAGAATTTTTTCCTAAGTGCAGAAATGAAACTCTTCCATGATGGAAATACATTACCCACATTTTGTGTTCCCTTTTGCATCTTGCTTTGCCACCAGATGAGAGTTGTACCTGCAAGTCTCAAAGATGCCAACTTAATTTGTGTGGCCTCATCCTTGATCTGTTGCACACTACAGTAT